>JARYHS010008074.1:13693836-13725591 GCA_031002005.1 Vandiemenella viatica | reverse complement strand
AAAATGGCTGGATTCAACCCTTGGCCGGGCTCGCGAGGATCCTGCAGCACAAAATCCAGTAGATCCCCCCGTTAATTTAGCAGAAACTGGCTGGATTCAACCCTTGGCCGGGCGTCGCGAGGATCCTGCAGCACAAAATCCAGTAGATCACCCCGTTAATGTACCAGAAAATGGCTGGATTCAACCCTTGGCCGGGCTCGCGAGGATCCTGCAGCACAAAATCCAGTAGATCACCCCGTTAATGTAACAGAAAAAGGCTGGATTCAACCCTTGGCCGGGCGTCGCGAAGATCCTGCAGCACAAAATCCAGTAGATCCCCCCCGTTATTGTAGCAGAAACTGGCTGGATTCAACCCTTGGCCGGGCTCGCGAGGATCCTGCAGCACAAAATCCAGTAGATCCCCCCATTAATTTAGCAGAAACTGGCTGGATTCAATCCTTGGCCGGGCGTCGCGAGGATCCTGCAGCACAAAATCCAGTAGATCACCCCGTTAATGTAGCAGAAAATGGCTGGATTCAACCCTTGGCCGTGCTCGCGAGGATCCTGCCGCACAAATTCCAGTAGATCCCCCAATTAATTTAGCAGAAACTGGCTGGATTCAACCCTTGGCCGGGCGTCGCGAGGATCCTGCAGCACAAAATCCAGTAGATCACCCTGTTAATGTAGCAGAAAATGGCTGGATTCAACCCTTGGCCGGGCGTCGCACACCATTGGGTAGTCTCTTCTACCTGCTTTTAGCAACCAATTAGTCACCGCTACAACAGCATGCTGGATTCTGGGAATTCCAACCCCCATCCCTCCTAACCGGACCGCACACCACTGTTCACATTCACTGCTGCCCTCAGTATCACAGTTCAGTCATTGAAGTTACTTCAACTTCACATGGAAAGCCGTGTGCGCATTAGGCCGCGTCCTACGTAAGCTACAAAAGCGAGCGACAGAGCGCGACATCTGGCTGCGCTACTTTCAGCTACAAGCAGCTACAGCAGTCCGAACGCTTGGGTGTCCTGCGTGCAAGCGACAGATTCGCGCTACAAGTTGAGCCAGTCAGCTGAATAAAAATGTCGCCGAGAAGCCGTAAAATGTTATTGCTGGACAGTGCCTTAACTAAACTAGCTCTGATTAGGAAAATCAGGCGAAAGAGGAACGCTGTAAATGAAATATATCGAGAGAGGCACATTCATGGAGAATTCCACCACTTATATTCACAGCTAAGAAGATCACCACCAAAATTCTTCGAATATACGAGAATGACTACAGATACGTTCGATTATCTGATAAATGGATTGCAGAGTCATGTTTCGTATGCAGCCACAAACTTTCAGCAGCCAATAAGCCTTGAAGAAAGGTTAATTATTGCATTAAGGTAAGATGCATCTTTTATACCGTGTGTGTGTGCATTTCAATTTTTAAACTTGCAACCTGATCAACATTATAATTATTTTCTGTGCCCCCCTTTATAATTTGTAATTTCAATCAGTGATAGAGTAGTATTCAGCTAAGTCAGTATGAATGAACAATTTTCCACCCGTGATTGGTTGTAAATGTAGGTTATGTGCTACATAAATTCATAAAAGCGAATAGCTAATGTACTTAATGTCGAAAACTTCAATTTTTTGCCTCCATAAATAGCATAATTGGTTGGCATGGAACTGAAAGTGGATAATATAGATTACATTCTTCAAATTAAAACATGTCTTTCTAGTAAATCCAATTTTTTGCATATAACGTTTTTTTCTATTTCTTCTTCAGGTATTTTGCTACAGGAGCATCGTTCCGCCAGCTCTCATTTTCATTTAGAGTTGGAAAAACAACAGTTGCAAATATAGTGCGTGAAATGTCAAGGGCGTTGTGGAAATGTTTTCAACCAATTCATATGCCACAACCTACAAAGGAATATTTCTTGCAAGTTGCTGAGGACTTTGATGAGAAATGGCAGTTTCCAAACTGCATTGGTAGTATTGATGGGAAGCACATTAGAATTCGGTGTCCCCCTAATTCTGGTAGTCAGTACTACAATTACAAAAACTATTTTTCAGTTGTTTTTCTATCAGTGACAGACGCAAGATACAGATTTGCGATGATTGATTGTGGAGCTTATGGAAAAGACAGTGATGCTGGTGTATTCAGCAATTCTATCTTTTACAAAAACATTGAATCAAATCAGTCTGTTTTGCCTGGTTATTCCTGTCTGCCAAATTCAGATGTGAGAGTGCCACATGTGTTTGTTGGTGATGAAGCATTTCCGTTAAGGACATATCTAATGCGTCCTTTTCCTGGAAGAAATATGACATCTGAAAAAGCAGTTTTCAACGAAAGACTATCTGCAGCAAGAAGAGTTGTGGAATGTTCATTTGGCATCCTGTCATCAAAGTGGAGAATTTTGTTAAAAGCAATTGAAACCGATGTGGAGAATGCAGTAGCTATAGTAAAGGCGACTGCAATTCTACATAACATAATCATTGATAGGGAGGGTGTTGGCCTCACATTGCCAGCAGACAAAAACAATTTAACTGTTGGAACACACTTAAGCCCATCAGTAACACAAAATTCTTCCCAGCGAGAAGCAATAAAAATAAATACATTTTGTAATTATTTTAATAATGTAAAAGCAGCAGAATTGTAATAAAAAAAACTCTAATGAACCTACTGTTTTATTCATACAATTTGTATAGGTTGGCCCTCAGTAACAATATAAATTTCTGTCACTTATTTGATCTGATTTTATTATCTGTTAAACCAGAATGTTATATTTAGTTATACTGCAATCCATGACTGACTCACAGGAATTGTGATATAAAAGTTCATCATATTTAGAAAAGAGGAAGTTATTGCACTGCACAACATCCATAAAATGTTTGCTTATACTTACTTTCAATGCCTATTTCATATTTTTTGTTGTGTACATGTAAAGCTTACATTCTTGTGTAGCTGGTAAACAATATAGAAGCTGACAACTACTTGATGGACTGAATCTGTCACAAAACTTATGGTCCTTGAACCAATTTTTTTTTGCCATGATGCAAAATGCCTGTCAATGACTAGTACCTATTCTCAAAATATTCTTTAAATTGAGTCTGGATACTTGCTACTTACCACAGGACTGGAAAAGTGTAATAGTAGAACCGGTACATAAAGGAGGGGTGAGAAATAGAGTTGAGGATTACAGGCCAATCAGTTTGACATCAGTGGTAGGTAAATTAATGGAAAGATTGATATGCAACCAAATCAGAAATGTATGTGAGGAATGTAAGTGGTTTTCAAGCAGGCAACATGGGTTCACACAAGGATATCCATGTGAATCTCAGTTGGAGGGATATATGCAAGATATTTCAGATGAAATGGACAAGGGAGGACAAATTGATAGTGTAGCACTAGATCTGTCAAAGGCGTTTGACAGTGTGAGCCATCAAATGGCAGTAAATGGGGTAAAAACTATTGTAGTAGATGAGAAAGTGATTTGCTGGGTAGAAGAATTTTTAAAAGGTAGAAAACAAAGTTAGGTTAGGAAATTTAGTATCAAAAGAAGTGGAAGAAAAAATGGGAGTGCCGCAGGGTAGCGTATTGCTACCATTGCTATTAATTATTCTAATGACTAATTGTGTTGATTGTTTACTATCTGAAATTAGATTGTTTGCAAATGACATAATGCTATATAAAATAATGAAAACGATAGAGGATTGTAAACAGTTGCAGGGTGATCTAGACAGGATATCTAATTGGGTTGGTAAACATGGAATGAAGAAAATGCAAAGAAGAGTCAGCTTATTAGATACACAAATAAAAAACAAAAGGTTAATTATGATATAAGGTGGGAAAGAATTGCTTGCTGAAGACTTGAAATGTAAATATCTTGGAATTATTTGATAACAAAACTTAACTGGGCAGGATCACATAGGACAGGTGGTAGGAAAGGTTTCAAAGTTCTGCACTTGTTGGAGAGAGTGATGAGGGGATTGAATGAGAGAAGTAAGGAATTGGGTTACAAAACTTTGGATCAGACCATTGCTTGAATATGGTAGTGATAGTATGGGACCCTCATTTTAGCGTATCAAATACAGGAGTTGGAGAGGGTGCAAAAAAGGGCTGCTAGATTTGTTTCTGGAAATTATTCGCAGAATGCAATCAGTGACGGATATGATAAAGGAGCTGGAATGGGACTCATTGCAAGACAGGAGGATGAGGGTCATGGGAGTGTACAGGGCATATACTGACGATGAGGCATGGAAAGATATTGCAACAGGTATGGAAAGTAGTGCATGGAAGGGAAAAGATGACCATGACCACAAGCTGGCACTCGATTTCAGGGACAAGGGTGTGGGAAGATTCTCTTTTTTAGGTAAGGGTGTCAGGGATTGGAATGAGTTACCAAGAAAATTATTAATCTACCGAAACTCTGAAAGAATTCTAAAGATAATATTTGTAGAGGGCAAATGTATGGTAGGGTGCAGGATAGGGGGAAGATGGGTGTGTAGGGAAATTGCCACATGGAGCCTGTAGCTCCATTGCAATTAAATTAAAAACAATGACAATCCCATCACCTATATTGTGTACTTAACTTCTATTGAAACTAAAGATCAAACTCAGAAAGTATGTAGAACCAAAAATCGTGCAACATTGGCAGAGCAGGGTACAATATATGGTTAGAAATATGAAAAAAAAAACTAAATGAACTCCATTTTTGCATTATTTTTTATTTGCAATTTTATTTTTTAACACTCCAATAATTTGTCCCATCACATCTAGTTTATCTAATTGGTCCAGCTGCTTCATGTATGGTACTAGTGACAGCAAGAATCTGGTGTCTTCACACTGCTGCTCTGATTCCAGCATTTCAATTTTTCTTGCCTCCATTTGAAGAAGTTGTTCTTCGAAGTTGAAGTTTAATTTTTTCCTCTTCCTTGGTGGCTGTTGTGTTGGAGGTGTCTGAAGAGAAGCAATGTAGTCCTCTGAGTTTCCCGATATTTCCTCACTATCACTGCAGTCTAAAAGTACTGCATCCACAAATACTGAATTATCAGCGACAACTTCCTCAGAGTTGCTGTTGCTTGCACCTGAGGATTGAGGAATTGATAAGCTGTCCTCAACTGAAATATTAGATTCAGTTTCTCTGGGCAACATCACATCCCTGAGAAACATCATGGATTTAAAGTGGCACCAATTGCTCTGCCTAGCCACAGCTGCACTCCCTGATGATGGAATTGGTGTCTTCTTCAGCTCTCTCCGAAACCCATCCCTCAAAGATTTCCACTTATTTTTGGCCTCATCCTCTGAAAGCAGACATACAAACAAACAACTTAAAATTTTGTTTATGGCTGGACTTGAAAACTCTTACATTGCTTTAATCTGAACTACCCAATTTAAAAAATTATGTCCTATCCCATCAATGTAAGTAATAGCAAGTACTCAATTATAGACTTTTACAATGAAATATAAAAATCTCTGCTTTTGGTGAATGAAAACAATCTTTTAGGAGTAGGTTTTGCTAAATTTGATTATTGCATATTTAGAAAGCTACAATATACATACATGCAACTTCAAGATACATACTGTTAAGAAATGAAACTTCAGTTTGAGCAGAGCTTATGTAATCTGTCAGACTACAATCATATTGGTCAGAACTTATTCAGCAACTGCAGTCACTATAAACCATAGGACCAGTTACTTATGCTAAGATGAAAGCTGATAGAGGTAAACTATTACCAAAGCATAGCTGGAAATTAGGTTCTTGGTTGAAAAATATTTACAAGCTATTAAATAACACTGAGTGATACTGTATTGCATGTAAGATATACCACAGTTGCCCACACATCATAAGCCAATAGTCAAGAATATGAAATGTAGCTGCACTACATCAGTTGAAACCATAGAAAAGAACATTGTGCCAAGCACACCACATTTTGGGGATTTTATTTGAATCTTCAAGTGCTGCATTCTTCCATTTGTATGCAAGTTCGACAATATGGTGTGCTTACCTGAAGCTTGGTTTAGTGTTATATACTTTTCTTACCTGTGAATGTGGTCAGCATATTGGTACGTCTATGTTGGGATCGGAGGCAATTTAGTGTGTCATAGTATGTTTTTTCCAAAAACCCTACCTGTTTGTCTATAATTGACCATGGAAGCACTTGCTTCATGTATTTTATAAATTTATGCTTCTAACATATGGGTCTTGTTTACGGTATGGCTTTTATCACAGTAATGAGTCATGTAGAAAAATAATTTCCTCAAGTCTGATTCATTGCTCTTCAGTATTTGCTGTTAAGACAGAGTAATTATGCCAGAAACAAGTAAGCTGCACTGACTCATGTAGGCATATATGGCTTCATCTACTGTAATTTAGCATAAATCTTTTATGCTTTTAAATGAAAACTGTGTGCCCTCAAGAATGGGGATGTCAATTTTCCTTTTATAAGTTCCCTCATCCGTAGGTTAATCACTTTATGCCATATTGCTATCATTCTGTTGTCAGTTTTTCTGCATTAATTTCATTTGTTTGTTAGCTACTATTACTGATTATCTTGTTCTGCTGAACACACCAAACTTTGAAACATGTTAAAGAGCTATTATATTCCATGGTTAGTTACAGACACTTTTACAGCGCACGGCCAGAAATTGTTCACCTTTCAGAATAATTTTCAATATGTTCACATACACTTTAATAAAACGACATTATAATCAGTAATAGTAGCTAACAAACAAATGAAGTTTATGCAGAAAAACCTTACAACAGAATAATAGTCATATGCTATAAAGTGATTAAACTAATAGTGAAGGAACTTAATAAAAGAGAAATTGACATCCAGATTTCACATCTGTATAGAACCACACTCCCCATTCCTGAGGGCACACAAATTTCATTTACAGGCATAAAATATTTATGCTAAATTACAGTAGAAGAGCCATATATGCCTACATGAGTCAGTGTATCTTACTTGTTTCTGACATAATTCTGTCTTAACAGCAAATACTGAAGAGCAATGAATCAGACTTGAGTAAATTAATTTACTACATGACATTACTGTGAATAAAAGCCATACAACAAACAAGATCCATATGTAGAAGCATTAAATCATAAAATAATATGAAGAAAGTGCTTCCATGGTCAATACAAATAGGCAGGGTTTTTGGAAACACAATTGTGCAAGCTTCAGATAAACACACATATCTTCGAACATACATACAAATGAAAGAACGAAGCACTTTACGATTTGGATAAAAATCCAAAAATGTGGCGTACTTACCACAGTAATTAAAATGTGACTCGTAACAAATTGTGAATATGACCAGAAACATTAGTTGAAAAATAATACATCACGGTATTTTTCTACATCTGTGAAATAAAAGCAGTAAAAAACTTTCAATAAATTACATGTAACAAGCGTGTGAAACTGAGAGAAACTTTTCTAATGTAGTTAAAAAAAAATAAAAATTGTACTTACTTGTTGAGCCCACTGCCTTGGCCACATCCATCCACTCTTTGTCAGAAATATACCGGCACGAGCCTTTGAAAGTAAACAACACACGGCCGCCGCCTTAATAGATTTTACCCAAGCTTTCGACAAAGTATGGCATGCAGGACTGTTGTATACACTGCGCAACATTGGACTTCCCGATTACTTGTACAGAATCCTCCACAGCTTCCTACTCCAACGCACCTTCTCTGTAAAAATTGATTCAGTCACATCCACTCCCCATCCTGTCCTAGCTGGTGTTCCTCAAGGCTCTGTCCTGGGACCAACACTCTTCAACATTTATATCTCTGATTGCCCCAATCTAACCACTTCAGCCATAGCAATGTACGCCAACGACACAGCACTGTTAACCTCCCACGAAGATATTCAAACAGCTGTTCGCAACCTTCAAGAGGTCCTTACTGCCATAACTAATTGGTTGAACATGTGACGCATCGCACTGAATCCAACTAAGTGCGAAACTATGATCTTCACTCTCCGACGCCCAGCTCAACCAACTACGATCGTTATCAACAGCACACCTGTACCTTGGAAACATCCAGACGAGACCGTCAAATACCTGGGAGTTCATCTGGACCAACGACTCACCTGGAACGCCCACATCAACTCCAAAATCAACATCGCATACCCCCAGCTCACTAAATTAAATCCTGTTATCAACCGGAAGTTTTCACTCTAAAGTAACACCACTATCCTACTATACACCTCTTTAATTCGACCTCTACTGACCTACACCTGCCCAGTCTGGGGAGGTGCTGCTGCCAGCAAAATCAAGAGAATACAGTCGCTCCAAGACAAAATCTTGCGGATCTCCGTCGATGCTCCATGGTTCGTCCGCAACTCCCAGTTGCACCGCGAACTCGGACTGCCTACCATCACGCAGTTTATCCAAGAGCAAGCACGACACTTCTACCAACACCTTCCCAGAATGCCAGGAGCCGCATATTACTCTCTTGGCACCAGATCCGACAGAACTACAAGAATCACCAGCCGCTTACCCCAGGATCTTCTCTTCCAGATAGAAGCTTAGACTACTTCTATTCAGACATCACCCGATAATGTTCTTATAAAACCATTATGTTTAATGTTATTATGACTAATGTTATTGAGGGACACGATGAGTTAACCTCACTCAAAGTGCCGCGCCGTTAAATGTATACATGTCCTTTTTTTCTATTCATGATTGATTTCCACCCCAATCTGAAAAGCGTAGATACGCTGAACGATTGCAATAAATAAATTTTTTTAAAAAAAAGTCCAGTCTCATTGTTTCCGACTTGGTGCAAAGTGCATGTTTTGTGTATTTTTTTTCATAACCCTCTAAAATGGATATTGGTTAGAGAACGAAAGGAGATTTACGATGTTAAGCATCCGAATCACCGTAACAGAGATTTAATTGCTGCCATTTGGAAGGAAATTGCAGATCAGTTGAAAACATCTGATCAGTTATTTTTATTACAATTTTTTATTGTAAATTTTATTTTTTACAATTATTACTCTAATTCACACCAGTTTTTAAAAAAAATTGATTAAGTAACAAATAAAAAGTAGATGTAATGAAGTGATATATGTTCGTACTTCAACAATTAATTTGATCATTTTGCCAAGGTACAGATCCTATTGGCGAGATGAAATAGTTAGTTAATGTTTCCCTGATTCTGATGGCTTCACAACTACCTCTTCTTTCAGAAGTTGGTGGGATAGGGTGAAGGTCATTGACTTCTCTCATATCGTCCAGAAATTGCTTTCCGAATTCATTATCGTCTTCATTTCATCGAATGTAATTATGCAAAACACAGGCACTACGAATCGACGCCTCGGTTAATTCTACATCAGTTGCAATAGGTTTCTGGAAAATACCAAATTTTTTTGCCAGTATTCCGAAAGCACACTCCACTGTGCGACGTGCAACGGAAAGTCTGTAATTAAATACGCGTTTAGAAAAATCCAGTTGTCTTCTCGCGTACGGTCTCATTAAATCGGAGCGAAGCGGGAAGGCCTCGTCACCAACCAAGTAAAATGGAATTGTGACATTTGTTTCAGGAATTTTTTGAGTGCTACGGATGTGTAGTTTTGTGCGTAAAAATGCCTTTCCCATAGACGACTCATTGAAAATGCTACTGTCGTTATTTCAGCCATAAGCTCCAACATCAATCATTATAAAGTTACACTTGGCATCGGCAATGGCCATTAGTACTATTGAATGAAAATGTTTATAATTGAAATACTGAGAATTTGCTTGTGGAGGACATTTAATGGCACAATGTTTCCCATTTATACTGCCAATACAGTTAGGCATTTTACAAATGTCACTGAACTCAGAAGAAATCCTAAGACACTCCTGCGCCGTTGGTACAGCCATGTACATGGGTTGTAGAATCTTCCACATTGTGTCATTCACATCCACAACAATGTTATGAATGGTACTCACGCCCACGGAGAACATATTGAATTAGGGTGCCGGGATAGATAATAGCAGTTCCTTCCGACTCACAATCTAGTCCCCTATATGATTAGTTTCGACCACCTAATGTAAGGACGATCAGACTTCGTTAATTAAATTAATCTCGGCCGCCACCATTAGCTGGCTAGGGTACAAATCAATACCTATATAATGAAAAGTTTCTTCAAATAACTCCACTTGTATGCAGAACACAAACCAAAGATTTATTCACAGTTTTGTACTGCACAAATGTACCCGGCCACCAATGGAAAAAAGTAATTAAAGCACATACAAGTAAAATTACTGGTAGTGACTATATAATCCTAAGATGCAGGTTCTTCAGAGTGTAAAAACAATTCTTTCAATCACTTTCACAAAAACCAGAGGAACGATACACACGACGTTCTCTGCACGACTCCACACACTCTCTGACCTATTCCTCAACTGTCAGTCTCGCAAGTCACCGATACTCATAGCATTCGGTACTTGGCATAGAATAAATACAATAATTGAAATAAGTTAATTACTGAAAGGGGCAAGCCTACTGTAACGTGACAAGCTGAGGGATGATAAGCTTTCCCCAGTTGCCAAATATCTGAAAACAATATATATAACTGTAATGAAAAATTAATGGATTTAGTAGTAACCATTTGAAATAAAATATTTAAAGGAAATTGAAATGATAATATGGTAACTAAAAGTAAAATAGAACAAAGTAATATTTATTTTTAGATTAGGGGTTATTATTTATTTTTATACATATAATTCTTTCAGATGCGGAGGCAAAAAGCAAGTGCCAACACCTTCGGAGTAATTTTATGAGGGAACGGAGAAAACTGAAGAATGTATCTTCAGGGTCTCAGGCAGACGAGGCAGTTGTCAGTTGGCCATTCTTTGACCTGATGACGTTTTTGGACAAGGAATTGACGACTGTTGAAGTCGCGCATCTAAATTCAGAGGGCGTGGTTATAGCAATCGATCCACAAGAAAACTACGCGAGTTGTGACACAGGTGAGCCAGTGCAACAAGGAGTGTTCACTCCAGAAAGTTCAAACTCCACTGCTGGACCTACCGTTCTACGTGCGAAGAAAAGGAAGCAAAGTAATTATGAAGATGACATTGACAAGCAATACTTATTACAGGTACATAAACTATCGTGCGCGGCTGAGGATAATAATGATCCAGATTTATTATTTTTTTAAAGTTTGCTGCCACAAATTAAGAGATTAAATTCAAATGAGAATTTGAGTTTCAAAGCGGAGGTAACCCACATCAAATGCTTCGTCTTCTTTGGATTCATTTACTTCTTCTAACTCTCAATGCTCTGATCCCCGAGATACGCAACACATAAATCCTCCGTCGGCTTTGTTCCAACAAGATTTCAATTTTTGATTATTTTACCCCTTTTTGTGTATTTATATATATATATATATACGTATATATGAATCGGTCATTTCAAAAACCACTTAAGTCACATTTTTTTCCAACATGTTTTTTTTGCTGAAAATGGTTCCTCAAAGGTAGATGCGAATTCTGGGTAAAAATAACTTAAGGTAATACATTCCTTCCTCTTTTAATAATACCGCGTGAAAGACGTTCATTGCATAAACAACATTAGTCAGTGACTTAAGAGGATTTTGCATGCACCACTAGATGGCAGGAGTAGTTTATGACTGAGTTTGACATTTTAAATTTGCTTTGATTTGATTGGATCAACTATATTTCAATTTTTGTAAACTATCGCCATTAATGTCATTTGAACTTCACTTGTCTTTTACTATTGTTTGCAAAAAGTAATTTCAGCTTTAAAAAATGTCTTCAAGTGAAACAGAGTGATTGTGAGCCGAAAATGTTGAGTTGGTCAAAATATATTGAATGATTTCGATATATGTGTGTGTGTGTGTGTGCTATATCTTTGTTGTTGTAAAATCTTTGTACCGACATGCTGTAGCGTGAACTGTTTAGTAGTAGTTGTTTCCTGTACGTTGGTCTGTACGAATCAGTAATAAAAACTTAACAGGTTATGGGCCTAGGTACCCAGTGCAGGAATTGCTGAATAAAACAGACATGTCGTTAAAGTCCTTTGTGTGTGTTGTTGTTCATAAATATGGCGACGAATTATCTAGTAAATGTGCCGAAGCTGAAAGGTCGCGAGAACTACGGAGATTGGGTGTTCGCTATCGAAAATGTGCCCAAAATTTTAGGGACAAGACCGGCCAAGCTACAGAATCTTAAACCTTGGCCACATTGTCACTGTCATTGTTTAAAATAAGGGACAGAACGTTGGCTAAGCCAACATCTGCCCTTAAGTAAAAAAAATAAAATACAATCAGTTAAAATGTGGCGTACAGTCAAAGGTACGCCACAAGCATCACATTCCGGTGGGTCTTCCTGGTGGAGAAGAAAGCTGTGTGTCAGAGGACAGTGCCCTATACGGAGGCAAGTAAGGAAAACCTCATCCCTTCTCGCCCGCTGGAAGGAGCTGCTCCACGGCTGAGCGGTCGGCTTGACCTGCCGGAGCTTATTATGCTCGACTTCCAGCCACTGCCTCTGCCAAATATCAGAAATAAATTTCTTCGCCGCCGATGCAAGGTCTGACTTTGGGACCGGAGCAAAGTCGATTCGGACCTTGTAGCAGGCCAACTTGGCAGCTTCATCAAATGCCTCGTTCCCCTGATTCCCACATCCTTTCCAGATGATTGGAGGGAAAGGAAAGCGTCCTGGATGTCCTGGACTAAACGGTCTGTTGGGTACATATTTCCTAATGCCTGAATACAGCTGAGGGAATCACAGCATATGATGTATTTCATATAACGACTTACCTTCATATGCTGGAGCGACTTTAGTATGGCGTAGCACTCGGCAGTGTACACGCTGCACCTGCTATCCAACTTGTATTTGTAAGTTGCTCGAGGGAACACTACAAAGCAGCCTACACTGTTGGCCTGCTTAGACCAATCGGTATATACCGGGGTATAATCGTGATGCTGATTTAAAACATCACTAAAAATTTTTATAAAACACTGTCTACGGTAAAAAGCTTGCTGTACCTTGCCAGTTCTAAAAATTCTTCTGGGCCTCCTTAAAAGCCAGGGAGGAGATTTACTCCAACCCTGGTGATAAAAAGAAGGAAGGTCTAATCCGTATTGTTCTAAAATTGCCTTTTTACGGTAGCTGAACGGTTTAGTGGCTCTATGCCTGTTGGTATAGAGCCTTTCGTAGTTGGGGTGTAGAACTATGTCGTACACGGGACTGCCAGGTGTTATGGCAACGTGCAGGTAGTGTCTCACCATGAGGAGTCGCCGGCGGATGGTAAGCGGCTGCTCGCCCGAGTCAGCACAAATGCTGACAATAGCGCTCGTGCAATATGCACCCATGGCGAGCCGATTTTCAGCATGGTGGACACTATCCAATATACGGAGATAGCTGTCCCATGCCGAACAATACACGATACAGCCGTATTCCAACTGTGACCGTACAAACGCTCTGTTAAATTGTAGTAGGCAGAAGCGGTCAGCGCTCCATGAATTTTAAAATATTAAGAGCTTTTGAGGCCCTGGCTTTCACATCCTTAAGATGCGCAAGCCAGTTGAGCCTTCTATCTAAAATGAGGTCCAGAAACCGAACAGTATCGGTAAAATTTACAGTGGTGTTCCTCAGGGTAAGTTGAGGCGTAGGTAAAATACATCTACTACGAGTAAAAAGTACACACGGGGTTTTCTCAGCAGAGAAACGAAAACCGGTGTGCACTGACCATTTGTCCAGCCTGTTCAACGCGAGCTGACACTGCCACTCTGCGCTTCTCAGGCTGGACGATGCAATAAAAATTAAAAAGTCTTCCACATATATGGAGTACCGTATGGTACTCCTTATTATGGCTCCAATGCTATTTATAGCAATGGCAAAGAGCATCACGCTTAAAACTGACCACTAAGGAACACCGTTTTCCTGAATAAAAATATCAGACACTTCACTACCGACTCGGTACCAGAAGCAACGACCAGACAAAAAAGATTTTACAAAACGGGGTAGGTTACCCCTAAAACCCCATTCATGTAACTGTTTTAAGATAACATGTTGCCAAGTAGTATCATAGGCCTTTTCAATATCGAAAAAAACACCCACAAGGTGTTGGCTGCGGATGAACGCATCCTGTATTGCCACCTCCAGGAGGATCAGGTTGTCCAAGGTGGAGCGTGACTTCCTTGATCCACACTGAAAGCGGCTAAGCAGATTACGAGCTTCAAGACAGCAGACGAGGCGGCGATTAACCATCCTCTCCAGTGTCTTCCCCACGCAGCTAGCCAAGGCAATAATATCATAACTACCTGACAACAATTTGTCTTTTCCAGGTTTTAAAATAGGAATTAATGTTGCCTATTTCCACGAGTCGGGGAAGTGTCCTCCGGTCCATATATCGTTAAAATTATCCAGAAGGTACTCTTTAGCATCTTTACTAAGACGCCTCAGCATCTGATACTGGATCAGTTCAGGTCGTGGAGCAATGTCACAAGAAGTAAATGGGCAGTTGTAGGCATCGAAGCACAGCACGCTCCTCTCGGCAACAACTCTTTGTCGCTGAAACCGAGGGTCAAAGTTGACGGACGAAGTGACGACGGCGAAGTTTTCCGCCATCAGCTGCACTATGCTTCGTTCGTCGTTAATTATTCGTCCATGATCCAGATACTGGTGGGCGGGAGTACCTTCCGGATATACGGCGGATGGACTCCCATACTTTCGATGAAGGTGTGGAACGATTTATAGTGCTCACAAAGGTATGCCATGTCCTTTTCTTGCTCTCCTTAATTACACGACGTACCTTAGCTCTGGCTATACGGAACGCTGCCAGTTTGTCAGATATAGGGAACAACCTAAAGCGACGCAACGCCCGTCGGAGACCCTGGATAGTGGAACGACATTCATCGTTCCACCAAGGGTCGGGCGTCCTTCGCAGCGTTCCGGAGATTTTTGGCATGGAAATGTGAGCTGCACGGTGAATCACTTCTGTGAAGTGATTCACCTTCTCCTGTATACTACCACAGGGTTGTAGTTGTACAGAGTAGCAGTAGAGCTGCCAATCTGCACAACAGATGTTCCATTTGCGCCGGTTATTTCCTCCTCTACGTTCACACTTGACGTGCATCCAAATAGGGAAGTGGTCGCTACCATGTTGGTCGCCATCCACTTCCCACAGCACAGAGTCCGCAATTGAGGGGGAACACAAAGAAAGGTCAATGGCAGAGGACGATCCGGAAGCAGTGGTGTAGTGGGTCATTTGTCCTGTATTCAGGATACAAACGTTCTCCTGCTCCATTAATCTACCAATTACTCGGCATCTGGGGCAATCGGTGTTCGAGCCCCACAATGCACTATGTGCGTTGAAGTCTCCTAGGAGGAGGAATAGCCGAGCAAACTGCCGCAATATGTCGGTAAGATCGTCATACTCGACGGGCGCATGCGGCGGTTGGTAGATGGAGCATACGGTCAATTTAATAAGACCGTGTATCCTCACTGCCACTGCTTGTATATTAGAGGTGAGAGCTTTAGGTTCAGAGTGGACAGTGTTTCAGACAAACACAGCCACTCCCCCCCTTCGCTCGATCACCCTCAGTATCGTCCTTTTGGTATATGTCATACCCTCTTAGCACTGGCTGGTGTAGAGGTCTAAAATGTGTCTCCTGGAGACAGAGACACAATGGATTAGACCGTGCTAAGCGTTGGACTTCGTCTTTGTGAGCCTGAAAGTCGTTGACGTTCCACTGAAGTATGGGAGCCATCTTACCTCTCTAAAACCACCCGCCCCAGTTCGGGTGGGTCTTCCGATGGTGCCTGCTGAGGAACGGGACCAGGATATTCACCAGCATTACGTCGTCTCCAGGGTACGAAGACGACTCTTCTTCTGAGGCCTCGGGGTCTTGCGGGTCTTTCTTCTGCCGAGGCCTTCTCCCCTTCCTCTCCCTTTCAGTTGGAGATCAGGGAGGAGATGTCGAAAGGAACTTCAAGAACATGGTGGGGTCTGTTTGTTTGAACTTCGGACCCCGAACTTTCTGCACTAACTGTTAACCGCTTCCGGCAGATGGCGTCGCTGTTGCTACTCCCGCTGCTGATGCTGCTTCTGCTTTGGGTGCTGCTTCTGCTGTTGCAGAGGCACCCACTGCTGCAGCTACTGTAGTGGATGGCTGTGCTTTGGCTGGTGGACTTGATGAACCTGCTGCTGTAGTGGTTGAGTTAGCAGGAGCGTTACTACCGACGACCGCGGTCCTTGGTGTTAGGGCCTTAATGGCTGCGCACCACACTTGCACTGGCACGAGCAATGAGCATGTCGTGTTCGTGCCCGTGTCTACAATGGATGTCTGCGTAACAACGCTCTCCTTCCTGACGGGTGTTGATAACGTTTTGGCGAAGCTAGTGGCGAAGACCGGTGGCGCCAGCGCCTTAAACCGTTTCTTCGCCTCGCCAAAGGAAATTCTTTCCTTAGTCTTCAACTCCTGTACCTACTTTTCTTCAAGGTACACTCGACACTCCCTGCTCCAGGCTGGATGTGACCCGGAGCAGTTAATGCACACCTGTGGGAGTGTGCAACTTGCACCCAGTTTATGCGCCGATTTTCCACATTTCCCACAAGTGGCGTTGCCTTTACAGTTTGCCGTCGTATGCCCGAACCGCTGGCAGTTAAAGCAGCGAATCGGGTTGCGAACATACGGGGGAATATTTAGATGCAGGTATCCAGCTTTTATGGACTTTGGCAACGTTGGAGTGTCGAACATCAGGATGAAGGTGGCAGTTTTCTCAAGACTGCCGTTAACCCTTCGTTTGATCTGCCTAACCTCGACCAAATTTTCTGATCCCCACTCCTTAAGGAGTTCCTCGGACTCTATATCTATTAAATCTCTGCAAGTTATCACTCCTTTGCTACAGTTTAGAGTTTTATGGAGTTCGCATTTCACTGCAAACTCCCTGAGCTTCTCACACTTAAGGAGTGAAACAGCCTGCTTGTGGTTAGATGTTTCCAGAAGCAGGGTCCCATTCCTCAGCTTTTTCACACTCTTCAAGCTTCCCGCTATTCCTTCCAATCCCAATCCTTTATTTATGTAAAACGGAGAGACCTTGTCAAAGTATCCCTCCATTCTTGCCATGATCACAAAGGCGTTGTCTATAAGACAACCCTCTCTGTTACGGTTAACTTGTTCCCGAGGAGGGCTGTCAACCCTCGCCCGCTTGTTGGAACTGGGTGTATATTTTTTTTAACCTGAGGCACACCCAGATCACAGGGGTTTTGTTTTTGTTTGTGAGAAGGGATTTTGGTCCCACGAGCAAAAACATGTTATGAGGAAATGCTAATACAACAGGGGTGCGCAGGTGCCCCTGACGTTGCACGTTAACGAGTGATTTCCCTCATCACCCATTTGCCTCCTCGGCACGTGGCTGACGAGGTTGAGGGTTTTTTTTTTATAGAAGTTTGTACCATCCTCACGATCCGGGCGATGAAGCCAAGATCCCCCTTCTCCTAGGCACACAACGTTCCACCGCCACGCCCTACAGTGGTCGTTGAAGCATGGTAGGAGTTTACGGTGTGGGAAACCCACGGCGTTCACAAGTTTCCAGCTCTGACATCGCAGGTTTACCAAACCCGTACCTGGCACTTGCGTACCAGGGGCCTGCTTGGTCAACAGCTGTAAAAGACTGTTATTTTTCCATTTGAAAAAATTTATATGGAGAAAGGTTCAGGAGCTTGGTCTAGCGCGTGAGTACAAAGAAAATGAGGCACTTCGCCTCCATATTCGTTTGTGCCCAGCTTTGGATTTCCTTAAACCAGAAGATGTGACAGATGGTTGGTTGGAGATCCAGTCACAGGCTCCTAATAACTCAAAACTATTGGAGACACATGGCTTGTGAGTGAACAAATCGCAATTCACATGTGGAATTGTTACAAAAGATGTCATCGCACGACTAATGCTGTGGAAAGATGGAATAATAGGATTAACAATGTACTAGGCAGACCAAACCCGAAGCTTAGAGATATGTTACTTCGAAGAGGGAAGTCGTCAGGTCTCATGAATATCAGATCTAAATTGATTCTTCAAGGAAAGAGAAGAAAAACCACAAGTTGGACGGAACAATTGAATCATTTATTTCTTAAAACCGTCAGCTGACATTTTTGTCAAAGTTGAGATACATACATATTATGGCTCATGATGTGTAAACACACGTTTGAGCAGAAAACCGTCAATGGCCAAGCCTCTGTATGTTTTTTTTCACCTTCGAATATTGAATTTACTACAATAATCCGCTAAGCAGCATCTGATGGCGGGTTTCTCCACTAAATTCCGTGTTCATCTTGTGGCACTCCTGCTTGTTATAATGATGCACCACCTGTTTTAATCAATCGTTCTACTACATCAAACGGCAGTTGTTGTCCAATGTTTAAGTGTTCAATTATTTAACTTTTTGTGTGGTTTCACGTTGTTTTTGTGACAGTTTCCTGTAAGAAGTGAATAGTGTAAGTTCTGATGATGAATCTCAACCATAAAGGAAACGAGACATTTCCAATGAAGTTAAATACAAACATAGTGTTTTAAGACAACAAGAGTGATAGGTGAAGAATACACAAACTATAAAGACAACATTGTTCCAGAAAAGTCTATTTCAGTTGTGCCTGTGTGCAAATGTGCACGAAAATGCAGTTTATCTGTTATATAAATAATGATCTTGGGTGACTAGTCGATTTATAGGAGTGTTATAATTATAACATTATTTATATTCTCAACGCTGAGAAAGACTACGTAATTATGTAGTTTATCTGTTGTTAATTACTCTAAAATTCAGATCTGGGATTTTTTCAACAAGCTTCATACTAAAAACCAAAAAGATTTATACCTGCAAAGTCTGATAGAAGCTAAGGAAATTAATCGTAGAATAAAAAAAGTCACAGATTGCTCTGCTGGTGCAAAAGAACATCAGTCCTCGCAGACAAAAAATAAATCTTTTGTCTCTCGTACAATGTAAAGGTTAATGGAGTTTTTACTCCAGTTTGTAAACATGTATTTTTGCAGATACATTGTGTTTCTCGTGATAGAGTTGCAAGGCTGACTAATTTATTAGTTCATTAACACCTGTCGACATGAGAGGAAAAAATCGCAGTAGAAATGCGATCGAAGGTAATGTAGATGTCACTATCCATGAACAAATTTCACGATTTGAAGTGAGGGAAACACACTACGGGAGAACTAAGAAACAATATTTAGATGCATAGTTGAATATAAAACAATTACATGAAATGTTCCAAATTGACTACGCTGATTTAAAAGACAAAGTCAAATATAATTTTTATTACAAGAATATCAAGGAAAATTTCAGCTTATCTTTTGGGCGACCACAGGTTGGCGTCTGCAGCCAACGTGAAAACTTCAAGGCAAAACTAAGAGACCCATGTCTGAGTGACAATACAAAGCGAAGCGCAGCGTATCAGCTGAACAAATACTCCACAAGTGCAGAGCGAAAGAGTTTTATAGAAAACAAAAAGAAATGGCTGAAAACAAGAATGAAGATACAGTAGTACTATGTTTTGATTTCATACAAAACTTTCCACATTCCAAATATACCAGTTCAGGAAGTATCGAGAGTAGTGTCGGTGAGGGATTATCTTTGACGGTGAGAACAAGATGGCAGGAGTCTATAGTATGCGGCGGCAACGTGTGAAGCGAATGGCGGGAGTGGCCATTTGTTAAGAACGATGCCGCGAGGACGATTACTTAAAAAGTGCTTGTAACTGTTCAGCTAACTGGTACTGTGATTTCAAGAAGTATTTGGAGTGTCAGTGTACTCAAACGGGGACGGTGTTCCGAACAAATTATTGTGAGAGTGGCACCACATATTATGTGTAACTACTCGGTTCGAATCCTGCACGCTTTGGAAGAGAAGTTCGATTGCACAAGTCATTGTAACTGGTGGGTACTTCGGCGGTGTATTTTTTTTTGTTTATCCAGACAATAAAGGTGTGCTCTGAATGCAAACTTTTTTTGTGATTTATGTGGTGACGATTCCTACTCATATTTTTGGTAACTGCCACTGCAGACTCTTTCACGTTACTAATTTTTGTGAATGACTGTAAATTCTTAGAATTAGTTGCGGTATCTCCGCTGGCGACCTGATAAAGACTGAACCTGTAATTATAGGAACATTTAATTAAGAACTGAAATACACGCCGTGTTGAGTAGTGCCACCAGGACACTAATTATCACCAATTAACGAGGTGCCTTGCATGGCTTTCCCGTGACAGGACGGTATAAGTGAAAACGGAGGTAGTAAATGACACTGGTCAACACCGAAGTGAATTTATGCTGTGAAAAACCGAGAAGGAAAATCGACAATTAACGACAATCGGAACAACAGAGTGCGCCATATGCGTAAGCATAGACGGTATACGGCAAGAAGGTGCAAGCGGAGGTGTGCAACAGTATTGACTCTGACAGTCTGCGAGGCTAGCAACATCGCAGAAGCTTCGCGTGTTACGGAGTGAGCAGAAAAGCAGCGTCAACGGCGATCTACGAGAACTTCTGAGGGGTTGGAGCTTTGCGAGAGCCAGTAGCAGTCCGAGAAAACATGGCGATCTCTTCTCATCACAAGGCAAGTGCAAATTTAAATTTTTAATGTAAGGTTCACAAACTGACAGGAGCAGTTTTTCGTTATCAAACAAAATTTTGTTAAATTCATGTGAACTGGTCGGAGTAAATTCCTTTCGACCTTTATTGAATTTTAAATAGCCAAATGAGTGGGAAAATCCCCAAGCAACTTGTTTAAAATAGCAACTTGTCAGTTTGAGTCAGTAGTTAGTTTTCGTGTTAACGGAAATTTTTTTTATAATTTTCCTGTGGACTCACTGGAGTAATTTTTTTGTTTCTTTCGACTTCTATTAAATTTTAAGGAACCACATGAGTGGAAAATTTAATTTTTGATGAGACGGGAGTCAACTAATTATTCTTGTAATGCTTTGGTTATAAACTGTTAGCTAGTTCCTGAGTGTTTTAATTTTTTTGGAGCAAAGTAATTTCTGGAACTTTGATGCTAAGGCGTGTACCTTGTCTGAGAGGGAAGTATTGGTGACTGAAGTATTTTGTGGTCCTAGTTTCTTTCAAGAGTAACTTGGTAAATTTTAGTTAAGGTTGGGTTGTGCCATGGCGTCTGAGAGTGATGTCGGTGATGGGGGGCTGGTGGTGCCAAACTGCGAGCCTTTGAATGATACTTGTGATGGGCACACCGATCAGTTGACATCCGCTTCTGTGGTATCAGAGCTGTCACTGGCCACTGTGTTTGGATACTTAAAGTCCTTGGGAGCCAAGATGGATTCAAATATTAATAACTTGCATTCAAATATTAATGACCTGCGGTCTGATTTTCATAACGAATTGCAGCTATAGTTTGAGGAGCTTAAGGAGGATAACTGTAACTTGAAAAATGATTTACGCTCTCTTGATGATTCACTGGGCATACTAAAGGAGTCAGTAGTGGGCCATTCTCAACAAATATCCAAACTAAAGGTTGGGTTGGAGAAAAACAAGTCGAAATGTAAGAAACGGGTTTCGATTCTAACTGATGGTCTGGACAAGCTCGAACAGAATCTAGGGAAGGAGACGGTGTGTCTGCGTCGTGATGTTGGGGTGCTCGACAAAAGAGTGGACATGGTTGAGCAGATTGGGATGAGCAACGCGCAGCGGCTGGATGAGGTGGAAACTCACTTTGTCCTCCTGAATAAGAAGATGAAGGTAGGAGAAGAGAAGGTAAGTGAACTGGCTTCTGATGTCAAGTTGGTTTCCCAAGATGTCGAGAGATGTTCTGCGTTGATAGAGGAGGTAACGAAGGTGAAGGTTCCCGAAGTGGTGAGGGAGGAGGTGATTAAAGTGAGAAGTTGGCTTAGTTCAGCATCGCCCGTGGTTGGGGGTGAAGAGAAAGTCGACTGGGGGAAGTTTGATGACTATGGTAGCATTCACCCTGTGAAATTCATATCAAATTTTGAGAGTTTTGGTCCTTTTTGCTTGGCGAGTGAGAGGCAGAAAATAGAAATGGTTCGTAAACAATTGACTGGGGGAGCTAGACTATGGGCTTATTGGTTTGCAGAAAATTGCAGTACGTTTGGACAATTCAAAAAGTCATTTCTTCAGAATTATTGGTCGGTGGATAGACAGGTGGCAGTACGCCGCGAATAAGGATTGCAATCCCGCAGTGTTTTCAATCCCGCGGGATTTGCGCCAATCCCGCGAGATCCGTGCGGCATTGGTACAAACAGTTTTTTAACGCATATATTTAAAACATAGTTACTTAAAACGTTAATAAATTAAATAATAATTAAATTATTAAATAATTTTTAATGTTAAATGGTAAAAATTAACAGTTAACAATATTTTGAATGGCAAAATGACATTAAAACTTTTTAGCGTGTCTTAAGTGTATTTCAAGGTTTTACATTTTTGTTTTTTAATCTAAACCAATTTCTAAATAAAAAATGGAAAATATTGAGTCTTAGGTCATATTATGTGCCTTACAATAACATCGTATAAGTTTAAAAATATAGTTTGCTTAGTGGCCAACTTACCAGAGATTTTTTTAATTCTAAATAAACGTTCCATAACAACGAGAAAAGCATTCCATTTCACAAAGTGAAGTGAATATACTCTGTAAAGTGTAGACTTGGCTCAGAACAAGATCTCATAACTTTTTGTCACTGCACAAGCACGAGACTTGGCCTTTTTTTACGTGATTCATTATTATATCTCCTGATTCCTTGATTGATAATACAGTTGATTCAATGTTATTAAAAGAAACTACTCACCTACACTTAAACTGTCAAGTATTTCAATTATACTTGTGTGGCGTAACGACGTTTTTAGAGTGGAAATTATTATTTTTTAGTAAGAAAGGAGACTTTCTCGGCGAATGATTGCAGTGAAGTCCTCATAGGTTGTATCTCCGGATTTCATTGCAAAGACACGAAATTACCCGCGTGAGGAAGACGGCGGAGGCAGCCGTCGAAGTATGGTGTTCCTACAACACAATTCGTCGATACACCCGTGAATATTTCATTAAACTTTTTTTACCTTTAGTTGAAATAATAACAAGGAAAAAGAGGGATTAATCGAAAGCCTGAGCGGCACAAGTAAGCTGGTGGCTTTCGTCAAAGAAACGCATTGAGGCAGGGGCCAAGACAACAATAAGTCAAAGGATATACAATTTCCTTTTGATAGCTGTTAAATAAATAGGTACGCGATCGTTAAAATTACGATAACATTAGTTTCATATCAACGAATAATCAAATATTTAGCCACAAATTAGGAAATTGTCACAATTACTTTATCTACAAATACAGAAAATGGGAATAATGAAACCGCGAATAAAAAGTTGTAACCGTATAGTTCAGATAACGTGTGCGACGTTAGAAAATCGTGCTAAATACGCACCATAACTCAAATTACAGAAATGTGTACTCGAAACAAACCTAAGTTCTGATGAATACGTAAAAGTGTGTTTATTTACTTACGAATGACGAAGGTTGACAAATACAAACGCTTGATCACATGAGTCAAATGCCAACTGCAAGGGTACAGCAAACAGTGCAATACATCCGATAGAGACCAAGTGGGGCAGCGAGTCACGCAGACTGACACGCGTTTCCGCCGGATTTTGCGGATTGCGGATCCGCTTAATTTTGTGCGGGATCCGCCAGACAGTCTAATAGTGTGGGATCCCGCTTTGCTGGATTGCAATCCCTAGCCGCGAATTGATGTCGGGGGAGCCTTATAGGGCTGATAAGGGGACGCAAAAAGATTTTTTCATGCAATGTGTGGATTCCTGCAAATATTTGGAGGGGGCTTATAGCGAGGGGGAGTTGGTATATACAGTTGCTTCTCAACTGCCACAGCAGACACAGCTAATTTTCGCTAGTCACAAGATTTGCTCGGTTGCCGAAGCAATCGATATGTTGACGAGAATCGATATCCATGAGAAGGGTACCCGGGGGGGGGGGGGGGGGTCATAATCGGGACCAACGGGGACAATCACAGTTTCACGGGGGAACGGGCCGCCAGAATGAAAATTTGAGGGAAAATTGGTGCCAGAGACCCAGGTTTGGGGGAAATTTCAATGGTAGGCAACAGTCGAACAATCAGGCTAGCCAGCAAGGAACACCTTCCCAAACTCCTGGGGAGGAAAGGCCGTTAAACTAATGTCTGCCACTGTTTTGGTCTCAGCAGGGGCAGAGGGCTTGCAGAGGCCAATTTCCGAGATAACTGGTGATGATGATGAGAAGGGGGGTGATTGGAAGAAGCTTGAAGATGCGGCCTACAGGAAAGTAGATAGTTATTTAAAGGAGGGAGGTTCGGACTTGCCAGATGATATCATCGTGACATTCGAAGTGGAGGGTACCCAAGGGAGTAGTGGGTAGGTAACGGTTGGAGAAGTTTCGATGTTTGTTGGAGGGGGAGACGATGTTGGAGAGGGAGAGCCAATGGAAGTAGAAATGGCCAGTTTTGGGAGACAGATGACAATAGAAGATCATGGGGGGATAGATTCGAATTCTCAGGCTAGTCTCAATGCTATTTTCCATGATGATACTAGGGAGGTTTTGCTGGAAGAGGCTCTGGCTTTCACATCTTTCAGATGGGGTAGCCAGGTTAATCTGTTGCCTAAACTGAGGCCCAGACACCGAACTGTTTCAGTAAAACGGTATTCCTCAAGGTAAGTTGGGGCTCTGATAAAAGGCTTCTGCTATGACTAAAAAGTACACACCGGGTTTTCTCAGCAGAGAAACGAAAACCGGTGTGCACTGACCATTCATCCAGCCTGTACAGCGTGTGTTGCAACTGCCACTCGGCGCTTCTCAGGCTGGATGAAGCAATAAAAATTAAAAAGTCGTCCACATATAAGGAGTACCGTATGGGACTCCTTATTATGGCTCCAATGCTATTAATAGCAATGGCAAAGAGCGTCACGCTTAAAACTGACCCCTGAGGAACACCGTTTTCCTGAATAAAAAGATCTGACACTTCACTACCGACTCGGTACCGGAAGCAACGACCAGATAAAAATGATTTTAAAAAACGGGGCAGGTTACCCCTAAAACCCCATTCATGCAATTGTTTTAAAATAACCTGCCGCCAGGTAGTATCGTACGCCTTTTCAAGATCGAAGAAAACACCCACAAGCTGTTGGCTGCGGATGAACGCATCCTGTATTGCCGCCTCCAGGAGGATCAGGTTGTCCAAGGTGGAACGTGACTTCCTGAATCCACACTGGAAGCGGCTCAGCAGATTACGGGATTCAAGACACCAGACGAGGCGGCGGTTAACCATCCTCTCCAGTGTCTTACAGACGCAGCTAGTCAAGGCAATACTACGATAACTACCTGGCAACAATTTGTCTTTCCCAGGTTTTAAAATGGGAATTAATGTTGCTTCTTTACACGAGTCGGGGAAGTGTCCTCCAGTCCATATTTCGTTAAAAATATCTAGAAGGTACTTTTTAGCATCCTTACTGAGATGCCTCAGCATCTGGTACTGGATCAGATCGGGCCCTGGAGCAGTGTCGTTTGCACTGTTTAACGCTGACACCAGCTCCCAAGATGTAAATGGGCAGTTGTATGCCTCTGTATTCGACGAATCGAAGCACAGCTGGCGCCTCTCGGCAGCGACTCTTCGTCGCTGAAACCGAGGGTCAAAGCTAGCAGACGATGTGATGGCGGCGAAATTATCCGCCAGCAGCTGCGCTATGCTTCGTTCGTTGGTAATTATATGTCCGTGATCCAGTAACCCAGATTACTGGTGGGCGGGAGTACCTTCCAGATATACGGCGGATAGACTCCCATACTTTCGACGAAGGTATGGAACGATTTATAGTGCTCACAAAGTTCTGCCTAGACCTTTTCTTGCTTTCCTTAATAACTCGACACACCTTAGCTCTGGCTATACGGAACGCTACTAGATTGTCAGATGTTGGACACAACCTAAAGCGACGCAACGCCCGTCTGCAACCCTGGATGGCGGAACGACATTCGCCGTTCCACCAGGGGACGGGCGTCCTTTGCAGAGTTCCAGAGCTTTTCGGCATGGATACGTCAGTTGCACGGTGAATCACTTCTGTGAAGTGATTCACCTTCTCCTGCATACTGCCACAGGGTTGCAGTTGTACATAACAGCAGAAGAGCTGCCAATCTGCACAACTGACGTTCCATTTGCGTCGGTTATTTCCTCCTCCACATTCACACTCGACGTGCATCCAAATAGGGAAGTGGTCACTACCATGAAGGTCGCGATCCACGTCCCACTGCACGGAGTCCGCAATTGAGGGGGAACACAAGGAAAGGTCAATGGCAGTGGTGAAATCAGTCATTTGCCATTCAGGATACAAATTTCCTCCTGCTCTATTAATCTACTAACCACTCGGCCCCTGGGACAATCAGTGGTGGAACCCCACAACGCACTGTGGGCATTGAAATCTCCCTGAAAGGAGAAAGGGCCGAGTGAGTTGTAGTTTAATGCCAACCAGGTCGTTGTAGCTGACTGACACACTGGGTGGCAGATAGACAGAGCATACGGTCAGTTGGATTGGACCGTGTATTTTCACCGCAACTGCTTGTAGATCAGAGGTGAGAGCAATAGGTTTGGAGTGGACAGTGTTTCGAACAAACACAGCCACTCCCCCTTTCGCTCGATCACCCTCGGTATCGTCCTTTCTATAGACGTCATACCCTCTTAGCACAGGTTGGTGTAAAGGTCTAAAATGTGTCTCCTGCAGACAGAGTCACAATGGACTAAACCGTGCTAAGAGGTGGACTTCCTCTTTGTGAGCCTGAAAGCCGTTTACTTTCCACTGATGTATGGGAGCCATTCTACCTATTTAAACCCCCCCCCCCCCCGGTTGGTGATTGCTGAGGAACGGAACCAGGTTTGTCCACCAGCATTACATCGTCTTCAGGGTCCGAAGACGATTCTTGTTGTGGTAAGGCCTCGGATAGCGAACGATTCCTCCGCCGAGGCCTTCTCCCTCCCAAGTTGGTGATCTGGGGGGTGAAGCGGAAGGGGACTTCGGACTCCGAACTTTCTGCGTTGCCATAGCTACATTTGCTAAAAATGATGCTTCTGCTACTGGTGCTGCTTCTGCTGTCGCTGAGGCACCCACTGCTGCAGCTACTTTAGCGGATGGCTGTGCTTTGGCTGGTGGACTTGATGTGAGCAGAAGCGTTACTACCGACGACCGCGGTCCTTGGTGTTAGGACCTTAATGGGCTGCGCACCACACTTGCACTGGCACGAGCATGTCGTGCTCGTACCCGTGTCTACAACAGACGTCTGAGTAGCAACGCTCTCCTTCCTGACAGGAGTTGACAACATTTTGGCGAAGCTAGTGGCGAAAACCGGTCGCGCCAGCGCCTTAAACCGTTTCTTCGCCTCGCCAAAGGATATTCTTTCCTTAGACTTAAACTCCTGTACCTACTTTTCTTCAAGGAACACTCGACACTCCCTGCTCCAGGCTGGATGTGACCCGGAGCAGTCAATGCACACCTGTGGGAGGGTGCAAGTAGCACCCGGTTCATGCGCCGATTTTCCACATTTCCCACAACTGGCGTTGACTTTACAGTTCGCCGTCGTATGGCCGAACCGCTGGCACTTAAAGCAGCGCATCGGGTCCGGAACATACGGCCGAATGTTTAGATGTAGGTAACCAGCTTTTATGGACCTTGGCAACGTTGGAGTGTCGAACGTCAGGACGAAGGTGGCAGTTTTCTCAAGACTGCCGTTAACCATTCGTTTGATCTGCCTAACCTCGACCACATTTTCTTTTCCCCACACCTTAAGGAGTTCCTCGGACTCTATATCTATTAAATCTCTGCAACTGATCACTCCTTTGCTAGAGTTTAGAGTTTTTTGGAGTTCACATTTCACTGCGAACTCCCCGAGCTTCTAACACTTAAGGAGTGAGACAGCCTGCTTGTGGTTAGATGTTTCCAGAAGCAGGGTCCCATTCCTAAGCTTATTCACACTCTTCAAGGTTCTCGTTATTCCCTCCAATCCTTTATTTATATAAAACGGAAAGACCTTCTCAAAGGATCCCTCCGTTCTTGCCATGATCACAAAGGCGTTGTCTATAAGACAAACCTTCCCGTTACTGCTGTCTTGTTCCGGAGGAGGGCTGTTAACCCTCGCCTGCTTGTTGGAACTGCGTGTATTTTTTTTAACCTGCGGCACACCCAGAACGCAGGGGTTTTGTTTTTGTTTGTGAGAAGGAATTTTGGTCCCACGAGCAAAAACATGTTTTAAAGAAATTCTGATACAACAGGGGTGCGCAGGTGCCCCTGAGGTTGCACGTTAACGAGTGATCTACCTCACACCGATGCACCTCCTCGGCACGTGGCTGACCTTGAGGTTGAGGTTTTTTTTATAGAGGTTTGTACCGTCCTCGCGATCCGGGCGATCAAGCCAAGATCCCCATTCTCATATAGGCACACAATGTTCCAGCATGGTCTTTGAAGCATGGTAGTAGTTTACGGTGGGGGAAACTTGCGGCGCTCACAAGTTTCCAGCTCGGGCACCGCGGGTTCGCCAAACCCGTACCTGGCACTTGCGAACCAGGCCCCTGATTTTATAGTTTACATTGCTTGCTAAACAGTGTACTTTTGTTGAATAATATCATTTTAAACATATTAATCAGTTATACTTCTGACCCATACCAATCTTTTTTTTTCCTTACGGCTTTAAGCCTCGTCAATATCTAAGTTATTAGAGGTGGAAAAGAATTCAGCGATAGCATTTTGAAGGAAGCATCCTGGCATTCTCTTGGAGTGATTTGGGAAAACCATTGAAAACCAAAATCTGGATGCATGGACGGGGATTGCGATGCCAGAGCATTAATGGCTCACCCACCATGCTCGGTGATACCAATCTCAATTAGTTTTTAATGACTATAATTTATGGCAAAATATCACAGAACTATTTTTTATCAGCCAAACTGCTTTCAAACCATTATTGAAAGTACTTTATTTAGCATGAATAAACCTTCAATGTGTGCTATAAGATATATGGATATATACATAGAAATATACAAATTACAAAACTCTTCTTGTGGGAGAAATTATAACTAATATGTTAATTTTCGATTTTAAAGAGAAAAAAATGCTAAAAGAGACAACCAAAATCCTATTATGTTTCTTTCATAAAAATAACTATTTTGAACTAAACGAGTTTTTTTAATTCTTCTCAGTCACGAGGCAAGATTAATAAAACATTTTTAATGGAATATCTATATTCTGATTGCCCCAGAATAAAAATTTCAAAGTGATATGCACATTAGACACTGATAGGAGAATTTTTTCCCGATACACTTCACACTAAAAACAGAGCATCACATATTGAATTTTCATGCAATTTCTCAAAATTTTGGCCCCAGACATCTAAGAAAAATTTCGCACGGGTCTGTGTAACTATGTGGTAGTATCAAGTTTACACATTTTCATGAAGAGCTGAGTCAGTGGTTGTCATGGCCCATGTGAACTGAAATGGAATGATTCCCCTTTGCTTTGTCAAAGAAAGCAAATTTGACCCCTATTCTCCAACTCCAACCAAAAACTTAAGTAGGTAGAAAAAGTGCTCATGCTGTATGGTGCATCCAAACTCACATGTGCAAGATTGTGACATAGTATTCAAAGGATTGGTCATCAATGCTTTAGACAAACAGCTGATGACACTAAGCAAGCCAAAGTTTTCGACACTGATTTGCCAGCTTGCCAAGAAGTTGAAAAGCATCCACTGCTTCAATAATGAAAAATTGTATGCCAGAAAAAAAAAATAAGACTGTATAAACTGACATTATGACTTAAGAACATTGAAACAAAGCAATAGAGTGAACATAAACTTAATTAAAATTTTCCTAATGGGACTAATTGCATTTTTATAAGTTGTAAGAAATTTTTGTACTCATTTATACAATAAAATTATTTTGTAGTTTAAATTCAACACTAACTAAACAATGTACTTATAATGAATAATGCCACTTCAAACATCATTTAGTTATACTTTTTCCTATTGCAACCTCTATTAGTTGTAATTACTATTATTTAAGCCTAAAAAATCACAGCATTATTTTTACTCTCCAAACTGTTTTCAAACCATTGACATGTAAGGAGCTCAAGTTCTAGATCATTTATATCTATTCTTAAAAAATACAAAAAAAAATTTAAAAAGAAGCTGTATAACAACTACCAATGTTGCCCTTTCTTGGATCACCCTATCACCAATGCAAAAAACTTTTGGATCTTCAGAAAATCTTGCCCTAGCCACGCAAAACACAGTACAGTTATCCCTAATCTGTCAATTGATGGGCTCAATATTCTTAATCAGCACTTCTCCAAATAGAGTCCAACACCACAATAAAACAGAAGTCAGCAGCTTTCATATAAATGACAAAGAAGCAAGATATAAAATAATTGTTTGACCCACACCAAGAAAAAAGTTAGCATCTTTGAGAAGAAACCACCAAGTAAACACGCATGTGGTGTGTAACGTAGTTGGCTTTATTGGCAACTGAGAAAACGAGAAGGAAGAGTGTTTGGTATCGGTTTTAGTAGGTTACCCAAAGTAATATTTCCCCCAAAAGATAACACTAATCAGGTGTAGAGGAGAATGTAAGACTCACATTGGTAGAAATACTGGACTTTAAAATCTGTGTTGAGAACAATCTTTAGATATTAACCTTCATTGAAAAATCCCATTATTAAAACCAATTGGGTTGGCGGCCGTTCTAATTAAATTAAATATTGCAGAGAAGAAAGTATAGGAAAGAATTGACTTTGTGAACATTGGGGGATCTCCACTCCACCATCACCCCAATAAAGAGTTTTTTTTCCTACATGGCGTACCGAATACTCGCGGTCGTGTAACTCCACGCCGAATGCCATGATAGTCTACACTCAGATTTCACTTCGAGAGTCTGCAACCCGACGCCACCTGGCAGCAATGAGTTCAACCGACTAGGCTCTCCAGTGTTGCCGATTACAAACCTGAAGTTGTTGCCAAGTCTACCAGACGCCGCTGTCTTCAGCTGATTGACCAGATCGGCACGACCAGATGACATCGTGTGGGAGCACGCCAGGGCCCAGAGACAACGCCAGAGCCCCGCCATGGCCCACAACACTCACCTCACCAGCTGTTTCTCCACTTCCAGATAAGTACAGTGAACTGTTAATAAACTTATCGGAAAAGGTCATTTTTTGAACTATTATAACAAAAAATCCGATTATTTTGTCAGTGAAAATATCCGGATCTAAAAGCCAAGGAGGACCTTTCTATTGCGTAGCTCGTTTTCTTCCAAGCGATTTGCTTACCCATGTACGAGGCGCACAGTTTTTTTCTTCATTTTTTGATACAGCTTGGAGTAAGCCTTGCATTGAAAGTTGGCAAGCCGAGTTTGATCTATGACTTTGCTGCGTGTGTTTATTTAAACAATTGTTTATGTTTCCAATGTGTCATGAACTATGTGTTTGCTGATTTCTTAAGTCCCACGTATAATTTTTAATGCTGTGTTATTCGATTGTGAACTGTATACAGTTACTGATAATAACTCTGTAACAAGTTGCTTTCATAAATTCAATTTATTTTCGGGAGTGCGAATATTACGTGTTACCTCGTTGTGTTAATGGTTACTTTCTGTGTATACACAGAACATTCAAACTACGTTTGATTTACATTAAATTTTACTGCTCAGTTTTTTTTTTAGATCATAAAAACGATGTTGTAAGAAGGAATGTTTACAAAATTTCGAGTACAATTGCTGTTTGTTAGAAGGTTGGAAATCGCAT
>JARYHS010008074.1:13544559-13692836 GCA_031002005.1 Vandiemenella viatica | reverse complement strand
GATGCTCATGGTTCGTCCGCAACTCCCAGTTGCACCGCGAACTCGGACTGCCTACCATCACGCAGTTTATCCAAGAGCAAGCACAACGCTTCTACCAACACCTTCCCAGAATGCCAGGAGCCGCATATTACTCTCTTGGCACCAGATCCGACAGAACTACAAGAATCACCAGCCGCTTACCCCAGGATCTTCTCTTCCAGATAGAAGCTTAGACTACTTCTATTCAGACATCACCCGATAATGTTCTTATAAAACCATTATGTTTAATGTTATTATGACTAATATTATTGAGGGACTCGATGAGTTAACCTCACTCAAAGTGCCGCGCCGTTAAATGTATCATGTCCTTTTTTCTATTCATGATTGATTTCCACCCCAATCTGAAAAGCGTAGATACGCTGAACGATTGCAATAAATAAATTTTTTAAAAAAAGTCCAGTCTCCATTGTTTCCGACTTGGTGCAAAGTGCATGTTTTGTGTATTTTTTTTCATAACCCTCTAAAATGGATATTGGTTAGAGAACGAAAGGAGATTTACGATGTTAAGCATCCGAATCACCGTAACAGAGATTTAATTGCTGCCATTTGGAAGGAAATTGCAGATCAGTTGAAAACATCTGATCAGTTATTTTTATTACAATTTTTTATTGTAAGTTTTTTTTTTACAATTATTACTCTAATTCACACCAGTTTTTTAAAAAATTGATTAAGTAACAAATAAAAAGTAGATGTAATGAAGTGATATATGTTCGTACTTCAACAATTAATTTGATCATTTTGCCAAGGTACAGATCCTATTGGCGAGATGAAATAGTTAATGTTTCCCTGATTCTGATGGCTCCACAACTACCTCTTCTTTCAGAAGTTGGTGGGATAGGGTGAAGGTCATTGACTTCTCTCATATCGTCCAGAAATCGCTTTCCGAATGCATTATCCTCTTCATTTCGTCGAATGTAATTATGCAAAACACAGGCACTACGAATCGACACCTCGGTTAATTCTACATCAGTTGCAATAGGTTTCTGGAAAATACCAATTTTTTTGCCAGTATTCCGAAAGCACACTCCACTGTGCGACGTGCAACAGAAAGTCTGTAATTAAATACGCGTTTAGAAAAATCCAGTTGTCTTCTCGCGTACGGTCTCATTAAATCGGAGCGAAGCGGGAAGGCCTCATCACCAACCAAGTAAAATGGAATTGTGACATTTGTTTCAGGAATTTTTTGAGTGCTACTGGATGTGTAGTTTTGTGCGTAAAAATGCCTTTCCCATGTTGAAAATGCTAATGTCGTTATTTCAGCCATAAGCTCCAACATCAATCATTATAAAGTTGCACTTGGCATCGGCAATGGCCATTAGTACTATTGAATGAAAATGTTATAATTGAAATACTGAGAATTTGCTTGTGGAGGACATTTAATGGCACAATGTTTCCCATTTATACTGCCAATACAGTTAGGCATTTTACAAATGTCACTGAACTCAGAAGAAATCCTAAGACACTCCTGCGCTGTTGGTACAGCCATGTACATGGGTTGTAGAATCTTCCACATTGCATCATTCACATCCACAACAATGTTATGAATGGTACTCACGCCCACGGAGAACACTATTGAATAGGGTGCCGGGATAGATAATAGCAGTTCCTTCCGACTGACAATCTAGTCCCCTACTTGATTAGTTTCGACCACCTAATGTAAGGACGATCAGACTTCGTTAATTAAATTAATCTCGGCCGCCACCATTAGCTGGCTAGGGTACAAATCAATACCTATATAATGAAAAGTTTCTTCAAATAACTCCACTTGTATGCAGAACACAAACCAAAGATTTATTCACAGTTTTGTACTGCACAAATGTACCCGGCCACCAATGGAAAAAAGTAATTAAAGCACATACAAGTAAAATTACTGGTAGTGACTACATAATCCTAAGATGCAGGTTCTTCAGAGTGTAAAAACAATTCTTTCAATCACTTTCACAAAAACCAGAGGAACGATACACACGACGTTCTCTGCACGACTCCACACTCTCTGACCTATTCCTCAACTGTCAGTCTCGCAAGTCACCGATACTCATAGCATTCGGTACTTGGCATAGAATAAATATGGCTAATAATTGAAATAAGTTAATTACTGAAAGGGGCAAGCCTACTGTAACGTGACAAGCTGAGGGATGAAAAGCTTTCCCCAGTTGCCAAATATCTGAAAACAATATATATAACTGTAATGAAAAATTAATGAATTTAGTAGTAACCATTTGAAATAAAATATTTAAAGGAAATTGAAATGATAATATGGTAACTAAAAGTAAAATAGAACAAAGTAATATTTATTTTTAGATTAGGGGTTATTAAATTTATTTTTATACATATAATTCTTTCAGATGCGGAGGCAAAAAGCAAGTGGCAACACCTCCGGAGTAATTTTATGAGGGAACGGAGAAAACTGAAGAATATATCTTCAGGGTCTCAGGCAGACGAGGCAGTTGTCAGTTGGCCATTCTTTGACCTGATGACGTTTTTTGGACGAGGAATTGACGACTGTTGAAGTCGCGCATCTAAATTCAGAGGGCATGGTTATAGATCGATCCACAAGGAAACTACGCGAGTTGTGACACAGGTGAGCCAGTGCAACAAGGAGTGTTCACTCCAGAAAGTTCAAACTCCACTGCTGGAATTACCGTTCTACGTGCGAAGAAAAGGAAGCAAAGTAATTATGAAGATGACATTGACAAGCAATACTTATTACAGTTACATAAACTATCGTGCGCGGCTGAGGATAATAATGATCCAGATTTATTATTTTTATAAGTTTGCTGCCACAAATTAAGAGATTAAATTCAAATGAGAATTTGAGTTTCAAAGCGGAGGTAGCTCAGCTTCTTTTGCGGAAACTACAACCCACATCAAATGCTTCGTCTTCTTTGGATTCATTTACTTCTTCTAACTCTCAATGCTCTGATTCCCGAGATACGCAACACATAAATCCTCCGTCGGCTTTGTTCCAACAAGATTTCAATTTTTGATTATTTTACCCCTTTTTTGTGTATTTATATATATATATACGTATATATGAATCGGTCATTTCAAAAACCACTTAAGTCACATTTTTTTCCAACATGTTTTTTTTGCTGAAAATGGTTCCTCAAAGGTAGATGCGTATTCTGGGTAAAAATAACTTAAGGTAATACATTCCTTCCTCTTTTAATAATACCGCGTGAAAGACGTTCATTGCATAAACAATATTAGTCAGTGACTTAAGAGGATTTTGCATGCACCACTAGATGGCAGGAGTAGTTTATGACCGAGTTTGACATTTTAAATTTGCTTTGATTTGATTGGATCAACTATATTTCAATTTTTGTAACTATCGCCATTAATGTCATTTGAACTTCACTTGTCTTTTACTATTGTTTGCGAAAAGTAATTTCAGCTTTAAAAAATGTCTTCAAGTGAAACAGAGTGATTGTGAGCCGAAAATGTTGAGTTGGTCAAAATATATTGAATGATTTCGATATATGTGTGTGTGCTATATCTTTGTTGTTGTAAAATCTTTGTACCAACATGCTGTAGCGTGTACTGTTTAGCAGTAGTTGTTTCCTGTACGTTGGTCTGTACGAATCAGTAATAAAAACTTAACAGGTTATGGGCCTAGGTACCCAGTGCAGGAATTGCTGAATAAAACAGACATGTCGTTAAAGTCCTTTGTGTGTGTTGTTGTTCATAAATATGGCGACGAATTATCTAGTAAATGTGCCGAAGCTGAAAGGTCGCGAGAACTACGGAGATTGGGTGTTCGCTATCGAAAATGTGCCCATAATTTTAGGGACAAGACCGGCCAAGCTACAGAATCTTAAAACCTTGGCCACATTGTCACTGTCATTGTTTAAAATAAGGGACAGAACGTTGGCTAAGCCAACATCTGCCCTTAAGTAAAAAAATAAAAAACAATCAGTTAAAATGTGGCATACAGTCAAAGGTACGCCACAAGCATCACATTCCGGTGGGTCTTCCTGGTGGAGAAGAAAGCTGTGTGTCAGAGGACAGTGCCCTATACGGAGGCAAGTAAGGAGAACCTCATCCCTTCTCGCCCGCTGGAAGGAGCTGCTCCACGGCTGAGCGGTCGGCTTGACCTGCCGGAGCTTATTATGCTCGACTTCCAGCCACTGCCTCTGCCAAATATCAGAAATAAATTTCTTCACCGCCGATGCAAGGTCTGACTTTGGGACCGGAGCAAAGTCGATTCGGACCTTGTAGCAGGCCAACTTGGCAGCTTCATCAAATGCCTCGTTCCCCTTGATTCCCACATGGCCCAGTACCCAACAGAATAAAACCTCCTTTCCAGATGATTGGAGGGAAAGGAAAGCGTCCTGGATGTCCTGGACTAAACGGTCTGTAGGGTACATATTTCCTAATGCCTGAATACAGCTGAGGGAATCACAGCATATGATGTATTTCATATAACGACTTACGTTCATATACTGGAGCGACTTTAGTATGGCGTAGCACTCGGCAGTGTAAACACTGCACCTGCCATCCAGCTTGTATTTGTAAGTCGCTCGAGGGAACACTACGGAGCAGCCTACACTGTTGGACTGCTTAGACCCATCGGTATATACCGGGGTATAATCGTGATGCTGATTTAAAACATCACTAAATTTTTTTATAAAACACTGTCTACGGTAAAAAGCTTGCTGTACCTTGCCAGTTCTAAAAATTCTTCTGGGTCTCCTTAAAAGCCAGGGAGGAGATTATTCCAACCCTGGTGATAAAAAGAAGGAAGGTCTAATCCGTATTGTTCTAAAATTGCCTTTTTACGGTAGCTGAACGGTTTAGTGGCTCTATGCCTGTTGGTATAGAGCCGTTCGTAGTTGGGGTGTAGAACTATGTCGTACACGGGATTGCCAGGTGTTATGGCAACGTGCAGGTAGTGTCTCACCATGAGGAGTCGCCGGCGGATAGTAAGCGGCGGTTCGCCCGAGTCAGCACAAATGCTGACAATAGCGCTCGTGCAATATGCACCCATGGCGAGCCGATTTTCAGCATGGTGGACCCTATCCAATATACGGAGATAGCTGTCCCATGCCGAACCATACACGATACAGCCGTATTCCAACTGTGACCGTACAAACGCTCTGTTGAATTGTAGCAGGCAGAAGCGGTCAGTGCTCCATGAATTTTAAAATATTAAGAGCTTTTGAGGCCCTGGCTTTCACATCCTTAAGATGCGCAAGCCAGTTGAGTCTTCTATCTAAAATGAGGCCCAGAAACCGAACAGTATCGGTACAATTTACAGCGGTGTTCCTCAGGGTAAGTTGAGGCGTAGGTAAAATACATCTACTACGAGTAAAAAGTACACACGGGGTTTTCTCAGCAGAGAAACGAAAACCGGTGTGCACTGACCATTTGTCCAGCCTGTTCAATGCGAGCTGACACTGCCGCTCTGCGCTTCTCAGGCTGGACGATGCAATAAAAATTAAAAAGTCTTCCACATATATGGAGTACCGTATGGTACTCCTTATTATGGCTCCAATGCTATTTATAGCAATGGCAAAGAGCGTCACGCTTAAAACTGACCACTAAGGAACACCGTTTTCCTGAATAAAAAGATCAGACACTTCACTACGGACTCGGTACCAGAAGCAACGACCAGACAAAAAAGATTTTACAAAACGGGGTAGGTTACCCCTAAAACCCCATTCATGCAACTGTTTTAAAATAACCTGCCACCAGGTAGTATCGTACGCCTTTTCAAGATCAAAGAAAACACCCACAAGGTGTTGGCTGCGGATGAACGCATCCTGTATTGCCGCCTCTGTTATCTGTTATATAAATAATGATCTCGGGTGACTAGTCGATTTATAGGAGTGTTATAATTATAACATTATTTATATTCTCAACGCTGAGAAAGACTACATAATTATGTAGTTTATATGTTGTTAATGACTCTAAAATTCAGATCTGGAATTTTTTCAACAAGCTTCATACTAAAAACCAAAAAGATTTATACTTGCAAAGTCTGATAGAAGCTAAGGAAATTAATCGTAGAATAAAAAAAAAGTCACAGATTGCTCTGCTGGTGCAAAAGAACATCAGTCCTCGCAGACAAAAAATAAATCTTTTGTCTCTCGTACAATGTAAAGGTTAATGGAGTTTTTACTCCAGTTTGTAAACATGTATTTTTGAAGATACATTGTGTTTCTCGTGATAGAGTTGCAAGCAGAGTTGCCAATTTAGCATTTTTATGGCTAAATTTAGCATATTTTCAAGTGATTTAGCATGAAAAAATTCAATTTAGCATATAGCATATTTTTTAGCATTTTTTCCGGATACTGCATGATTTTCTGTTTTTTGTTAAAAATAAAATTGCATTATCAGGAAAGTTTTAGTTTGCACTGCTTTTTGCTTTAACAGTATTGACCTGCCATCTAGTATCGGAATGTCATACTTATTGTATATACTGTGCCGTTCACTGTTTTGGATAGAGGAATCCCGGTAGTTCAGTGCCGGAAGTCTAAATGTACATGCAGATTGTATTTGTTACAACTAATTCATGTGTGGTGGTGATGCTGGATTAGTGACAAGAGTTAACTGGTAAAATTGTGTCAATGACCACGAAGTACAGCCAACATTATCGTTCAGAGTGGGAGCTGATGTCCGAGTTTAAAGAGTTGCTTCAACCAGTCGAAAATAACTCCACAAAAGCATACTGTAAGTATTGCAAGTGCAATATTGTGGCTAAAATATATTGTTTAATACAACATCTTTCATCTTCAAAACACACAAAAGCTTTGGAACTATTAAGAGGACAGACAAAAATTGAGTTTTCTAAAATAAAAAAAAAACCTTGAACGAGCAAAAGGCTGAAAGTACGCTAGCTATATTTATATGTGAGCATGCTTGTATTTTGACCACTGACCATTTATCACAAATGTGTAAAAAAACATTCAGCAATAGCCAAAGTGCTGACTTACGATTACATAGAACAAAGTGCACAAATATAATCAAGAACGTATTGGCTCCATATTTTTATCGAGAATTAGTAGATGACATTGGAGATCAGGAACACAGTTTATTAATTGATGAATCAACGGATTATTCAGTGAGCAAACTATTAGGAGTATCAGTCAGATATTTCAGCAAATCGTTGAACAAAATCATTTCTACCTTTTTGGGATTAGTTGAACTTGAGGATGGAACAGCCAACAGCATAGTGAATGGCTTAAAGTCATTGCTTTCTGGATTACATTTGAGCACCAAAAAATTAATCGGCGTTGGTACAGATAATGCCTCTGTCATGACAGGAACCAACAACGGTGTTCATAAATTGCTTAAAAATGAAACCAATAATGAAAATTTAATATTAGTACGCTGTGTCTGCCATTCGTTGCAATTAGCTATGTCGCATGCATCGGAAGAAACTTTACCAAGGAATATTGATTTTCTGATTCGTGAAACATATAACTGGTTTAGTCATTCATCGAAGCGACAGATTTGTTACAAAGATTTATATAAATCTATGAACTGTGGATCAAAGCCTTTAAAGATTCCTCAGTTATGCAACACTAAATGGATCTCCATAGAGCATGCCGCGTGTCGGATTTTGGAACAATGGAATGAGTTAAAACGTTTGTTTCAAATTGCCAAAGAAAATGAGCATTGTTACATAGCGGAAATGTTGTACGCTATGTATAATGACCCAACAAACCATCTATATTTGATTTAGATCAAGCCAATAGTGCAAGAGGTCTAAGCGGTGAATAAACTTTTTGAAAGCAACGATGTTGAGATAACCAAACTTTACAAAGACTTGATTGCCTTAATACAATCTATAAGCGGTCGTATTCTGAATCCTACAGCCAAAGTTAATGTACTAACTGAAAATATTGCAAGTTACGTTGATATGTCGTTGCACATGGGGTACACTTTCGAGACAAAGTTAAGTGAGTATAATGTATCATGTGAAGTGACGCAAGAAATTAAACAAAGATGCGTAAATTTTACTCTGAAACTTGTCAATGAATTGCAAGCAAGATTGCCTACAAACTTTGCAGTTCTACAGAAAATGTCTATGTTTTCTGTACAAAAAACCCTTAAGGTTATTAAACCATCACTCGTAAATATAGCTCAGGAATTTAAAATGGATGCGACAGTAATTGATAAGCTTATTTGTCAATGGCGAAACATCGTCCATTTTCAATGGCAGTGCACTTCGTCCACTCCTGAATTTTGGTATGAAGTTCTGAACTAAAAAGACACTGCTGGAAACAATCCCTTTTCAGAACTGGCTGAATTTGCAACTAAATTATTAACTTTACCACATTCTAATGTGGACATTGAACGTGTATTCAGCCACGTTAACTTGGTTAAAACTAAACTGAGGAACAGATTGTTAACCTCAACCTTAAACGCAATTTTGTGTGTAAGATTTGGACTTAATTAACAAATGCTGTCACACTTATGACGTCCCGGAACTCGTCTTACGAAAGATAGGAAGAAACGAGACATATGCGTCCAAATCTTCAGCGCCAGACTCAACAGCTATTCAAGAAGAAACAGACGAGGATTTAAATATTTTATTTGTCTTACAAAATTACTAATTTTAATTTTTAAGACTAAGATAATAGATGTTAAAATGGAAAATAAATTTACTGTATATTAATTATTAAATGTTGATACCAATTGTAACACATCTTAGAATTTCGCATAACGAAATTAGTTGCCGAGATAGCGGGTTCAGTTGAAGTATATGGGACCATCCTTTTAAATTCATTTTTAAGTTAATTTTGATAATATTTCCCAGGGATATGTCCTATATATAGGTATTTGTTCAAGTGTTAACAGTAAATTCAATAGTTAAATTCATTTAAACAGCTGTTCAGAAACTTAACCTCAGATTTGAATAGGTAGTGTTTGACTTTCATTTAGTTTCACTAAATCAATATATTTCTTTAGTTTAGAAGATGTTTAGGTAGATATATAGCCAGAAGATAATTAATTTTGTTGTTAAAAGATCTTACTTAGAGTCTGAATATGTTTAAAAGTGATTTGCCGGTTTAGAATTTTATCACGTAATTTTCCACTCCAAACTCGAAGTATTTAGCTATCAGGAAAACAGTTAAGAAGTTGAGTGATAGAGAGAAAGTATCATAATTTCGGTTTAAATAACATATTAAAGTTTTAGAAAGATTCATGTAACCTAAAGATTGTTTTTGAATATAATTTGTTATAGCCAGATATGGGATTTAGGTAAAAGTTCGATATTTCAGTCTTTTTCGGGGATTTAGGAAAAGAAATTATATTCAGAGTAAAGTTTATTTAAAATTAAAGACTTCTGGAAAAGATTTATTTCAAAATATTAAAGCATTTAATAGTAATAAAATAAAATAGGTTTTGGCGCAAGTAAGCGTTTGAACGGAATGATGCAATCGCTCGACATTCGCCGGGGGTGATATCTAAAAAAATTCGTAATAAATCGGGGAATAGACTTAGAGATTCCAAATTTTTACAGTAATAGTTTTTCAATAGGGAAATTTGTTTAGAGTTATTTTCAAGTCGATATTCGAAATATTTCAAGACATTAAATTTTATTTTTGGGTTTTAGACCACTTTAAAAAAATAGGTATAATTCTTTATTTGATATCGGGTAATAGATGAGCAATAGGAGAGTAGAATCAAATTTGTTTCAGCTCAATAGGAGCAATATTTCGGAAGTTATGGCAATCACATCTTTACGACTCTTTTCTGGCTAAACTATTAAAGTAACAAAAATTTTTATAATAACTTAATTTGACGTTTGTAATAATATCTTGCTACTATCAAAATTTCAGAGAGCTAGGATTATTTTTACTGTCGTGGTCAAATTAGATTTCGCAACAGTTGTCAGAAACTGATCAGCTATCACATCAAATCCTTGGGAAAGTCGAAACAAGGAAATTCTCACGGTCCGAGAAGAGGCGATCTTATATATACCCCTTCCATAGCCTAAGCGCGCACTCTTCTAGAAGCAGCAGTTGGTCAATGTAGGCGCGTTATGTCGGGTGGCTAGCTCTGGGCTCGTGGCGCGGCAAACTTTTAGTTTGTTTAACATCAGTAGAAATTTTGTCAGCATAGGGAAGTCTTATTCTGAAGATTCATGTAATTGAGAAGTAATAGTAACATGGGGTTTCGGTCGTGCTCGAGTGGTCAGTCGAATCTGTAAATTAAATTTGGAAAAGTTGTCTGAATGCCTGTGCAGTACTTTAACTTTGTAACGTTTTGAAGAATATACTCATCATATCAGAAGTGAACTTTTATCATTGAACTTTAACCTTTTCCTTAGTTTCTGGTCAAAACTACGGTGGCGACTGTGTAAAGAACTTAGTACTGCAATTCATTAGGTTTGCACGATCAGAGTAAGATACAGCTTGTGCACCCACCCCAGTGCACATCTTATGTTCTTACCAATTAAAATTATATAAATCTCTTGTACATCAATAAAGGTTTTTATGATTGATAATATTTTAGTATTGTTCATTTATTTATTAGAATAATCTGTGATGACGAATTGTTATTAATATTTTTTAGGTTGATTATATACACATTTTACAAGTGTAAAACAAAAATCTCCATAAAGCGATTTAACAATGAAAAAGTTAGTTCTTCCTGGTAGGGTTGAATTCTGGTAGAGCTATTTTTTTTTTTTTTTTTGGTGTTAGAAAAAGGTAAGGTTCCCTCAAGATAGGTTTTCTTTGGTAAAAATGTTTGGGGCTATAGAATTATTGTAGTAAATTACTCTGGTAGTGTTGTTATTTTGGAAGGTTTACGATTTTATTGATATGTTCATGGTAGGCTTGTGATTGGTAGAGTGTAAAACTGGTACACGTATTTATAGCAAATGTTATGTTTGGCAGATGTTCCCTTGTCAGAGATGTTTATGGTAGAGTTTTTATGTGCTAGAGTTCATAATTGGTAAGGATGTTGGTAGATGGTAATGATATTTAGTAGAATTATTTACTGGTGTGATTAGTTTTGGGTAGGGTTTCATTGTGCTAGAAGCAGTGATGATTAGTAGTGATGTTAATGGTAGACCTGCTCATGACAGGGTTTATTTTGGGCAGGGATTTTCTGATTGGCATGTTAATGTACCCTTTAATTGAGTTGGCATTTTTTTCAGCATTTTTTGAAAATTTTAGCATATATTTGGCATTTTCTCTTGATAGATTTAGCATAAAAATTTATTTAGAGTTGGCAACCCTGGTTGCAAGGCTGACTAATTTATTAGTTCATTAACACCTGTCAACATGAGAGAAAAAATCGCAGTGGAAATGCGATCGAAGGTAATGTAGATGTCATTATCCATGAACAAATTTCGCGATTTGAAGTGACACACTACGGGTGAAATAAGAAACAATATTTAGATGCATAGTTGAATATAAAACAATTACATGAATGTTCCAAATTGACTACTCTGATTTAGAAGACAAAGTCAAATATAATTTTTTATTACAAAAATATCAAGGAAAATTTCAGCTTATCTTTTGGGCGACCACAGGTTGGCGTCTGCAGCCAACGTGAAAACTTCAAGGCAAAACTAAGAGACCCATGTCTGAGTGACAATACAAAGCGCAGCGTATCAGCTGAACAAATACTCCACAAGTGCAGAGTGAAAGAGTTTTATAGAAAACAAAAAGAAATGGCTGAAAACAAGAATGAAGATACAGTAGTGCTATGTTTTGATTTCATACAAAACTTTCCACATTCCAAATATACCAGTTCAGGAAGTATCGAGAGTAGTGTCGGTGAGGGATTATCTTTGACGGTGAGAACAAGATGGCAGGAGTCTATAGTATGCGGCGGCAACGTGTGAAGCGAATGGCGGGAGTGGCCGTTTGTTAAGAACGATGCCGCGAGGACGATTACTTAAAAAGTGCTTGTAACTGTTCAGCTAACTGGTACTGTGATTTCAAGAAGTATTTGGAGTGTCAGTGTACTCGAACGGGGACAGTGTTCCGAACAAATTATTGTGACAGTGGCACCACATATTATGTGTAACTACTCGGTTCGAATCCTGCACGCTTTGGAAGAGAAGTTCGAATTCACGGGTCATTGTAACTGGTGGGTACTTCGGCGGTGTATTTTCTTTATGTTTATCCAGACACTAAAGGTGTGCTCTGAATGCAAACTTTTTTTGTGATTTATGTGGTGACGATTCCTACTCATATTTTTGGTAACTGCCACTGCAGACTCTTTCACGTGATTAATTTTTGTGAATGACTGTAAATTCTTAGCAGTAGTTGCGGTATCTCCGCTGGCGACCTGATAAAGACTGAACCTGTAATTATAGGAATATTTAATTAAGAACTTGTAACGGCTACCCGACGCTATTCGGGTTTGTATAGTTAAAAGTTCGTTGAAGCAATTGTGCAACTACACTTCCTAACACGATTTTTCTTTTAAGCTTTCTTCCACCACTAATTACTCTTTTAATTAAACGTTCGTTTTGCCGTGCGGTCGCCAGTCTTTCGGCTATGCTAATTGGTTAATTAAAGTCACAGAAGAAGAACACATATGCGTACTAGTTTTCGTAGATTTATTCCTCTGAGACTACACAGTCAACAAGCATGCCACCAGACAATAATACTAATGTTTCTTCGTCACCGAAGATAGCAGATTCAAGTACAGTCAAAACAACTAAATAAGCAGTGAGCACAATTCTCGAAATTAATTAACAAACAATCGCCATAGTCCGATTCTGCAGTAGTTTACTAAACACAGTTTATATTGAGTCAGGTCTCTCGAAAGAACCTTCATAGTCCAATACATACTTTAGCACACATCACACACTGTTCTTTAGTACGGAACACACGCCAAGCGGCCGTACGATGTATTCACGGGATAAACACACTGCCGTAGACCTTCCGTTCCTGCCGGCTGTTCCGTACGTTACCACTGACAATCACCAACTCCCACGACTCACCGCGCTCGGCGCTCGCCCACCGCCAAAGACCTTACATACCTCTCAGCTTACATTATCCACTCCAAATATAACCGTAACGTTCATGGTTACGTTACACCCCCACCGTTACAATGTGGCAAAAGTCGGCATTGACAAAGCACCGACTTTTGTCATCACAAACCACACTTGTTCACATATACATAGAAACATTTTACAAAAAAAAAAAATACAAGATTAAATGTTCACCAAACATAAAGGGAAGTCTGGGTGGCTGCTTGCTTATCCTTAAACTAACATAATTACATACACATTAAGAATAACACACACAGTCTGAAACTGCATGAAACAAATCATCAAACCTTTTAATGTCCATATGTCCTTGCTTAGATCCATGACATATAACCAAGAAATTACAAATTGAGTTACAATATATTTTGACAACAATTTTTTCCTCTCCTTTTTTCTGATGTATGACACATGCACTGAATCGTGCCTTGTATCCTTCGCCAGTGCACTGACAGTGTGCCCTGCTCAGGCAGGTGCCTCATTCACTGACTGTTGTACACCAACACTGATTACTCCACATGCGGAAAGACGCAAACTGACATTACGCTGCGCCACACTTAAATCATCTTAACACTTTAATGAAAGGGAAAACCGCACTTCTAAGTACATTGTCCAGCCTCGGGGCCAAAATTACTGGGAAACACAAACCAGCAAGAATGCCTTCAGCAACTGTGTATTAATACTACGTGGGTCACCAATCTGTACCCAACTACCAAAAGTCCTTTCCTCACTAACTTATTGACACAGCCTCTTACACATTCTAATTGCGACTGCGATTGATTGTTACAAGAAACTACTGAAAACTTACTTAAATCATGGCAACACTTAAAGCTTGGAGGTGCGGTAGATGCGACAGTGCTGTGAGGTGGGCCCCTCTATCCGGTACCAGCACCAAAACAAACCGTGTGCGGGTCGCTAATCTGCGCACAACCTCAAAAGACATTTGATACAACAACTGTACAATGCCATAGAAGAAATAATTGTGATGACCAAACAACCTGAAAAACCTAAACCTACCATAATGCTAAGGCATTTATGCATGGACGTTTCCATCATGCGTAGTGAGGCAACTGAAGACTGTACCTCACCCTCTCTACCTAACGTACCTACTTCTTTTTCTTTACAATATTCCTTCCTTCACCAAACAGCATTAAACCCCGCTTCTTCTTACGCTTCTTCCAACTCTCTTCTCTTCCTCCTCCTTTCTTCTTATTTACATTCTTCTGTTTTGTGTCTTTACATAATGGATAGTTCTCATTTACCATCATACAATGTTTCACTTCGAGATTCCCTTCCGGCAAAGTTTCAGGCTTAACTGTTTTATCTCCTGAAGTGTTTCTTTCACCTCAAGGACTGCTTCTCGCTGTCGTCCATCTTCTTCTACTGACCTTATTTCTTCTTTTACTACAGTATATTTCTTAACAATTTTGTCGTCAGTTACACAAGTCTTCTCCTGCTCTTCTGGCTCACAAACATCATTTTTATTCCCAGTTTCTCTTCCATTTGATCTATAAGTTAGTTCTGAAATTATCTTTGCCTTTTCTTGTCCGAACCACCTGATCTCCTTCCAACTTGACCACTCTTCTGACGAGTCATCACTCTCCTCCTCATGAATGCGCGCTTTAGCGATGAACAGTTTAGCATAATCTCCGACCTTCGTCCAGGTCACTCTTTCCTCTCCTTGACCGTTTGTACTTGGTTCATTAGAAATCTCATCTTCATCTCGCCCCCTCGTATTATCTTCTGGTTCTTCTTTTGATAGCCTCGTATCGTCTCCTGTCCCCGCTGAGGCTGAAGCAGTGACAGGCACTAGTTTACCTGTGGCGCACTCTCCACCACGGCCACCTGCACCTGATTTACTGACTCTCCTCGGGGCCAATCGTCTCCAGTTGGTCCATTATATTCACCTCTAAATCCTCCGACTCCGGTTCCACGACCACGTCCAAATCCTCCTCTTTGCCCGCGGTTATTGTAGCCGCCTCGATTCCTGTTATCAAAATGATTGTAGCTCTCCTGCTGCTGATGTGAACTACTTCTATCCCCTTCCGATTGCGATTTCTCCGCGTAATGTGTGGGTGTCCTCACCCCATATTCTTTTGCTCTTATACTTTTCTCTTGTTCGTCCAGCCGACCCAACATCTTTACCGCCTCGTCAATGGTACATATATTGTGACTGACAAATACAAGCTGTGTCGACTCGGGCAAACGCGCACTAATCATCCGCACATATTCCCCTTCACTAAATGGTGAACTTAAATGTTTACAAGAATTAACACACTTCAAGAAAAAATTTTGCTGAGTGCCCCCACCCGGCGAGTATGGTTTTCCCATCATTAAATTCCGCCGAACAGCAATTTGCCGGTCGATGGACCAGAAATGTTCCAAAAAAGCTGACTTAAACTCCTCAAACGTCTCGCAATTATCTGCAGCCCGTTCTCCCCACATTCGGGCATTCCCCTTGATATGTTTACTGAACATTTCTATCTTCTTTCTTTCTACGGCCCTACAGAACGGCCCAAAATTTTCAAACTTCTTCACAAAATCAACTGGGTGTATCCCCCCATTATCACAAAAGTCCTCCCAGTCCACTTTCTCTTCTACCATGCACGCAGTGAGTGCATTCACATTTGGCAAGATTTGACATTTGACAACCTCTTCTCGCACAACTTGTGGAACCCGTAACTTTAGACTTTTTTCAATTTGCTTCTCTTGTAACTGTAACTTTTCATTCACCCACACTGCAGTAGAAGCCTTAACCTTTTCCACCTGACACGACAATTTCTCTACGCCGACTGTTAAATGGTCAACTTCTTCTTTTACTACCGTGTATTTTTCGGTAAGGGTTTCTCCTAAAGTCTCCACCTTCGACAATCTTTCATCATGGTTATCTTCTATAAGCTCGACTGTTTTCTTTAGTGATTCCATATTTTGGTGCAAAACACTAGTTACTTGTTCGCAGTCTGAACGATACTGAGTCAATTTACAAGATATTTCAGCAGTTTGTTGTGCACAAAGTTCCCTATATTGTGTCAATTCTTCCCTAAACTGCCCTAGTCGCGATTCAAAAGCATCCCGAAGACATTCGATACTCTACTTTATTTAATTTAATTTAGATTCAAGCAAAATACTATTTTCATTTAATTTGGATGCAAGTGATTCATTTAATCTGGATTCAAGCGAAATACTATTTTCATTTAATTTGGATTCAAGTGAAATCTTGTTTTCATTGAATTTAGCTTCAAGAAAGGACTGAATTGATATGACAAATTATCCCTGGAAAGCACAAAACATTTCCGACATGGACGCCTCATTACTTTCCCTAACCACTTCTCTTGACTTGTCAACTTCTGATTCACTAGCAAAACTCGTCATCGACTGTAAATGATTAGACACAGTAAGGGAGGAATGATCAATGCCTACACTGGGTGCGTCACCAAGGGACTCACCTCCCAGCACCATCTCTCCAATCACAACACCCTCTACCTCAGATGCCATATTGCAAAATTATTTCACACAATAAATTCAATCTTCCGTTGTAGAAAAGACAAGAAGTAACCAACGCCGTCAATCCAGCAAACAAAATACACCAGTATACATTAGCCCAGAAAAAAAAGGTAAAATTCTGTTTCCAAATCTCTTAACTACCAAACAAGATATACACCATGTCATAAAATACACTTTCAATTGAATACATACACTACTATCAATGACCAAAAAAATTACGGAAACTCTAAAATATATATATATTTTTTTTTTTTTTTTTTTTTTATTTTTTGAAAAATGATTTGCTAAGCAAATCTAACACAGTTGTCCGGCATTTCAACTTTAGTAAGTTAACGAAAGAAAAGGAAAAAAGACCTCTGTTACTCAATATGCAAAAATAATAATAATTTTTTTTCTCTTAAAAAAAAATCGCGAATTATTCGTGCCGGTTTGTGCTTTTACAAAGACTGAAAAACAAATCTTGCACTTCTTTGGAAAATCAACAAAAAAATCTACAAATTAATTCGTTAACAGAAACTGACATAACTTGACCCAAATCAGAATAAAATTATGCTTGCATGCATAAAATTTGCAATCCGCATAGCCAGAAGCTCATTTGAAGATTCATTAATGCAACAGAAATAATTACTACCGCGGAAATGTGATTCCAATCGAAACAGTATTTTTATTTTTTTTTTATTTTAATGTCAGTTTGTGTCTTTCTTTAATTAAAAATTTGTTCGCACTTTCCTTTCGAAGAATCTCAGTTGCTGACCGCGCCGCTGTCGACCGCAATGACGCCGCGCCGCTTCTGCGTGCCCGCGTTGTTCCGCTGTCGCGTCGCTCCGATGTACCGCGTTGCCCCGGTGTCGAGTTGTTGCTCGGGCGAGGCTTCCCGTCAGACTGCGTTGCTCGGTTCCGATCGTGAAAGCTCGGGTCCTCTCGTTTATTACATTGTTGTGCACTCGCCGCCTCGAAGTAGCCGTACCATCGCCGATTGTTGTCTTCCCGCTCTACTCACTGCTTAATATTTCCAGCACTTTTTTATATTAATCACTGTTCGTCCTTAACAATTTTAACTGCAACTTGTCCTGTCACGTTCGCCATGTAACGGCTACCCGCGCTATTCGGGTTTGTATAGTTAAAAGTTCGTTGAAGCAATTGTGCAACTACACTTCCTAACACGATTTTTTCTTTTTAAGCTTTCTTCCACCACTAATTACTCTTTTAATTAAACGTTCGTTTTGCCGTGCGGTCGCCAGTCTTTCGGCTATGCTAATTGGTTAATTAAAGTCACAGAAGAAAACACATATGCGTACTAGTTTTCGTAGATTTATTCCTCTGAGACTACACAGTCAACAAGCATGCCACCAGACAATAATACTAATGTTTCTTCGTCACCGAAGATAGCAGATTCAAGTACAGTCAAAACAACTAAATAAGCAGTGAGCACAATTCTCGAAACTAATTAACAAACAATCGCCATAGTCCGATTCTGCAGTAGTTTACTAAACACAGTTTATATTGAGTCAGGTCTCTCGGAAGAACCTTCATAGTCCAATACATACTTTAGCACACATCACACACTGTTCTTTAGTACGGAACACACGCCAAGCGGCCGTACGATGTATTCACGGGATAAACACACTGCCGTAGACCTTCCGTTCCCGCCGGCTGTTCCGTACGTTACCACTGACAATCACCAACTCCCGACTCACCGCGCTCGGCGCTCGCCCACCGCCAAAGTCCTTACATACCTCTCAGCTTACATTATCCACTCCAAATATAACCGTAACGTTCATGGTTACGTTACAAACTGAAATACACGCCGTGTTGAGTAGTGCCACCAGGACGCTAATTATCACCAATTAACGAGGTGCCTTGCATGGCTTTCCCGTGACAAGACAGTATAAGTGAAAACGGAGGTAGTAAATGACACTAGTCAACACCGAAGTGAATTTTATGCTGTGAAAAACCGAGTAGGAAAATCGACAATTAACGACAATCGGAACAACAGAGTGCGCCATATGCAGTAAGCATAGACGGTATACGGCAAGACGGTGCAAGCGGAGGCGTGCAACAGTATTGACTCTGACAGTCTGCGAGGCTAGCAATATCGCAGAAGCTTCGCGTGTTACGGAGTGAGCAGAAAAGCAGCGTCAACGGCGATCTACGAGAACTTCTGAGGGGTTGGAGCTTTGCGAGAGCCAGTAGCAGTCCGAGAAAACATGGCGATCTCTTCTCATCACAAGGGAAGTGCAAATTTAAATTTTTAATGTAAGGTTCACAAACTGACAGGAGTAGTTTTTCGTTATCAAACAAAATTTTGTTAAATTCATGTGAACTGGTCGGAGTAAATTCCTTTCGACCTTTATTGAATTTTAAATAGCCAAATGAGTGGGAAAATCCCCAAGCAATTTGTTTAAAATAGCAACTTGTCAGTTTGAGTCAGTAGTTAGTTTTCGTGTTAACGGGAAATTTTTTTTATAATTTTTCTGTGGACTCACTGGAGTAATTTTTTTTGTTTCTTTCGATTTCTATTAAATTTTAAGGAACCACATGAGTGGAAAATTTAATTTTTGATGAGACGGGAGTCAACTAATTATTCTTGTAATGCTTTGGTTATAAAGTGTTAGCTAGTTCCCGAGTGGTTTTTAATTTTTTTCGGAGCAAAGTAATTTCTGGAACTTTGATGCTAAGGCGTGTACCTTGTCTGGTATTGGTGACTGAAGTATTTTGTGGTCCTAGTTTCTTTCAAGAGTAACTTGGTAAATTTTAGTTAAGGTTGGGTTGTGCCATGGCGTCTGAGAGTGATGTGGGTGATGGGGGGCTGGTGGTGGCAAACCGCGAGCCTATGGATGATACTTGTGATGGGCACACCGATCAGTTGACATCCGCTTCTGTGGTATCAGAGCTGTCACTGGCCACTGTGTTTGGATACTTAAAGTCCTTGGGAGCCAAGATGGATTCAAATATTAATAACTTGCATTCGAATATTAATGACCTGCGGTCTGATTTTCATAACGAATTGCAGCTAAAGTTTGAGGAGCTTAAGGAGGATAACTGTAACTTGAAAAATGATTTACGCTCTCTTGATGATTCATTGGGCATACTAAAGGAGTCAGTAGCGGGCCATTCTCAACAAATATCCGAACTTAAGGTTGGGTTGGAGAAAAACAAGTCGAAATGTGAGAAACGGGTTTCGATTCTAACTGATGGTCTGGACAAGCTCGAACAGAATCTAGGGAAGGAGACGGTGTGTCTGCGTCGTGATGTTGGGGTGCTCGACAAAAGAGTGGACATGGTTGAGCAGATTGGGACGAACAACGCGCAGCGGCTGGATGAGGTGGAAACTCACTTTGTCCTCCTGAATAAGAAGATGAAGGTAGGAGAAGAGAAGGTAAGTGAATTGGCTTCTGATGTCAAGTTGGTTCCCCAAGATGTCGAGAGATGTTCTGCGTTGATAGAGGAGGTAACGAAGGTTGTTGTTGTTGTTATTCCGGTTTTAGGGCGCGTCGACGACGGGGTCATTAGCGCCCAAACAACAACCAGGCGTGACAACGTGGAAAAATTGCCGTCTGTGTGGCCGACTGTAAAGGGGTCGGCCACAGAGACAGCACAATAAAATACTAGAATACTAATTAAAATACCGACTGCGTGGCCGACTGTAAAGAGATCGGCCACGCAGACAGCAACATAAAACATAAAACTGAAAATAGGCAATAGATTATAAAAATACATATATTAACTGGTTGGCTGTAAAAGGGCCAACCAATTTAAAAACGCGTAAGCTGGCTGGCTGTAAAGAGGCCAGCCATATAAGCAGTGTCACAAGTAAAAACAGTACATGGATTAGTGGCTGTAAATGGCCACCAATCCAATCTAAAACCTAGGCCGATCTGCCCAAAATTTTTGGGACAAGACCGGCCAAGCAACAAAACTTAGCCACGTTGTCACGGTCATCGCTTAAAATAAGGGACAGATCGTTGCCTAAGCCAACATCTGCCCTTAAATCTAAAAACAATGTACAGTCGGTTAAAATGTGGCGTACCGTCAAAGGTACGCCACAAGCATCACATTCCGGAGGGTCCTCTCGGCGGAGAAGGAAACTATGAGTAAGAGGACAGTGCCCTATACGGAGGCGAGTAAGGAGAACCTCATCCCTCCTCGCCCGCTGGAAGGAGCTGCTCCACGGCTGAACGGTCGGTTTGACCAGCCGGAGCTTATTATGCTCGACTTCCAGCCACTGCCTCTGCCATATATCAAATATAAATCTCTTCACCGCCGAGGCAAGGTCTGACTTTGGGACCGGTGCAAAGTCAATTCGGACATTGTCACAGGCTAACTTGGCAGCTTCATCTGCTGCCTCGTTCCCCCTGATTCCCACATGGCCCGGTACCCAGCAGAATAATACCTCCTTTCCACGAGATTGGAGGGAAAGGAGGGCGTCCTGGATGTCCTGGACTAGACGGTCTGCTGGGTACATAGTTGCTAACGCCTGAATACAACTGAGGGAATCACAGCATATGAGGTACTTCATATCACGGCGTGCCTTCATATGCTGGAGCGACTTTAGCAGGGCATAGCACTCCGCAGTGTAAACACTGCACCTGCTATCCAGCTTGTATTTGTAAGTCGCTCGAGGGAACACTACTGAACACCCTACACTGTTAGCCTGCTTAGACCCATCCGTAAACACCGGGGTAAAACTGTGATATTGGTTTAAAATATCAGTAAAAATATTAATAAAAACACTGTCAGCGGTTAACATTTTGTTATGCCGGGACAGATCTAAAATAGTTCTGGGCCTCTTTAAAAGCCAGGGAGGAGATTTACTCCAACCCTGGTGATAAAAAGTTGGAAGCTCTAATCCATATTGTTCTAAAATAGCCTTTGTACGGTAGCTGAACGGTTTAGTGGCTCTATGCCGGTTGGTATAGAGCCACTCGTAGTTAGGACGGAGCACTATGTCGTGCACGGGACTGCCAGGTGTTATGGCAACCTGCAGGTAGTGTCGCACCATGAGGAGTTGCCGGCGGATGGTAAGCGGCGGCTCGCCCGAGTCAGCACAAATACTGACAATAGGGCTGGTGCGATATGCACCCGTGGCGAGCCGAATTCCTGCATGGTGGACACTATCCAGCATACGAAGATAACTGTCCCGTGCCGAACCGTATACTATGGAACCGTACTCCAACCGCGACCGTACAAAGGCTCTGTAAAATTGTAGCAGGCAGGAGCGGTCAGCGCCCCATGACCTGCCACACAGGCATTTTAAAACATTAAGAGCTTTAGAGGCTCTAGCTTTCACATCTTTAAGATGTGGCAGCCAGGTTAGCCTAGTGTCTAAAATGAGGCCCAGGAACCGAACAGTGTCAGTAAAAAGTAAAACGGTGTTCCTCAAGGTAAGATGAGGCTCTGGTAAAAGAGTCCTACTACGACTAAAAAGTACACACCGGGTTTTCTCGGCAGAGAAACGAAAACCGGTGTGCACTGACCATTCATCCAGCCTGTTCAGCGTAAGTTGCAACTGCCGCTCAGCGCTTCTCAGGCTGGATGATGCAATAAAAATTAAAAATCATCCACATATATGGAGTACCCTATTGGACTCCTTATAATGGATGCTATGCTATTTATAGCAATTGCAAAAAGGGTCACACTTAAAACAGATCCCTGAGGAACACCGTTTTCCTGAATAAAAAGATCAGACACTTCACTACCGACTCGGTACCGGAAGCAACGATTAGATAAAAATGATTTTAAAAAACGGGGAAGGTTACCCCTAAAACCCCATTCGTGCAACTGTTTTAAAATAACATGCCGCCAGGTAGTATCATAAGCCTTTTCCAGGTCGAAAAAGACACCCACGAGGTGTTGACTGCGGATGAAGGCATCCTGTATTGCCGCCTCCAGCAGGATCAGGTTGTCCAAGGTGGAACGGAACTTCCTGAATCCACACTGAAAGCGGCTCAGCAGATTTCGGGATTCTAGACACCAGACGAGGCGGCGATTGACCATCCTCTCCAGTGTCTTCCCCACGCAGCTAGTCAATGCAATGCTACGATAGCTACCTGGCAACAATTTGTCTTTCCCAGGTTTTAAAATGGGAATTAATGTTGCTTCTTTCCACGAGTCGGGGAAGTGTCCTCCGGTCCATACATTGTTAAAAATATCCAGAAGGTACTCCTTAGCATCTTTATTAAGATGCCTCAGCATCTGGTACTGGATCAGATCAGGCCCTGGAGCAGTGTCGTTTGCGCTGTTTAGTGCCGACTCCAGCTCCCAAGACGTAAATGGGCAGTTGTAGGCCTCTGTATTCGACGAATCGAAGCACAGCGGACGCCTCTCGGCAGCGACGGTGTGTCTGCGTCGTGATGTTGGGGTGCTCGACAAAAGAGTGGACATGGTTGAGCAGATTGGGACGAACAACGCGCAGCGGCTGGATGAGGTGGAAACTCACTTTGTCCTCCTGAATAAGAAGATGAAGGTAGGAGAAGAGAAGGTAAGTGAATTGGCTTCTGATGTCAAGTTGGTTCCCCAAGATGTCGAGAGATGTTCTGCGTTGATAGAGGAGGTAACGAAGGTGAAGGTTCCCGAAGTGGTGAGGGAGGAGGTGATTAAAGTGAGAAGTTGCCTTACTTCAGCATCGCCCGTGGTTGGGGGTGAAGAGAAAGTCGACTGGGGGAAGTTTGATGACTATGGTAGCATTCACCCTGTGAAATTCATATCAAATTTTGAGAGTTTTGGTCCTTTTTGCTTGGCGAGTGAGAGGCAGAAAATAGAAATGGTTCGTAAACATTTGACTGGGGGAGCTAGACTATGGGCTAATTGGTTTGCAGAAAATTGCAGTACGTTTGGACAATTCAAAAAGTCATTTCTTCAGAATTATTGGTCGGTGGATAGACAGGTGGCAGTACGCCGCGAATTGATGTCGGGGGAGCCTTATAGGGCTGATAAGGGGACGCAAAAAGATTTTTTCAAGCAATGTGTGGATTCCTGCAAATATTTGGAGGGGGCTTATAGCGAGGGGGAGTTGGTACATACAGTTGCTTCTCAACTGCCACAGCAGACACAGCTAATTTTCGCTAGTCACAAGATTTGCTCGGTTGCCGAAGCAATCGATATGTTGACGAGAATCGATATCCATGAGAAGGGTACCCGGGGGGGTCATAATCGGGACCAACGGGGACAATCACAGTTTCACGGGGGAACGGGCCGCCAGAATGAAAATTGGGGCCAGAGACCCAGGTTTGGGGGAAATTTCAATGGTAGACAACAGTCGAACAATCAGGCTAGCCAGCAAGGAACACCTTCCCAAACTCCTGGGGAGGAAAGGCCGTTAAACTAATGTCTGCCACTGTTTTGGTCTCAGCAGGGGCAGAGGGCTTGCAGAGGCCAATTTCCGAGATAACTGGTGATGATGATGAGAAGGGGGGTGATTGGAAGAAGCTTGAAGATGCGGCCTACAGGAAAGTAGATAGTTATTTACAGGAGGGAGGTTCGGACTTGCCAGATGATATCATTGTGACATTCGAAGTGGAGGGTACCCAAGGGAGTAGTGGGTAGGTAACCGTTGGAGAAGTTTCGATGTTTGTTGGAGGGGGAGACGATGTTGGAGAGGGAGAGCCAATGGAAGTAGAAATGGCCAGTTTTGGGAGACAGATGACAATAGAGGATCATGGGGGGATAGATTCGAATTCTCAGGCTAGTCTCAATGCTATTTTCTATGATGATACTAGGGAGGTTTTGCTGGAAGAGGCTCTGGCTTTCACATCTTTCAGATGGGGTAGCCAGGTTAATCTGTTGCCTAAAATGAGGCCCAGACACCGAACTGTTTCAATAAAACGTAAAACGGTATTCCTCAAGGTAAGTTGGGGCTCTGATAAAAGGCTTCTGCTATGACTAAAAAGTACACACCGGGTTTTCTCAGCAGAGAAACGAAAACCGGTGTGCACTGACCATTCATCCAGCCTGTACAGCATGTGTTGCAACTGCCACTCGGCGCTTCTCAGGCTGGATGAAGCAATAAAAATTAAAAAGTCGTCCACATCTAAGGAGTACCGTATGGGACTCCTTATTATGGCTCCAATGCTATTAATAGCAATGGCGAAGAGCGTCACGCTTAAAACTGACCCCTGAGGAACACCGTTTTCCTGAATAAAAAGATCTGACACTTCACTACCGACTCGGTACCGGAAGCAACGACCAGATAAAAATGATTTTAAAAAACGGGGCAGGTTACCCCTAAAACCCCATTCATGCAACTGTTTTAAAATAACCTGCCGCCAGGTAGTATCGTATGCCTTTTCAAGATCGAAGAAAACACCCACAAGGGATGAACGCATCCTGTATTGCCGCCTCCAGGAGGATCAGGTTGTCCAAGGTGGAACGTGACTTCCTGAATCCACACTGGAAGCGGCTCAGCAGATTACGGGATTCAAGACACCAGACGAGGCGGCGGTTAACCATCTTCTCCAGTGTCTTCCCCACGCAGCTAGTCAAGGCAATACTACGATAACTACCTGGCAACAATTTGTCTTTCCCAGGTTTTAAAATGGGAATTAATGTTGCTTCTTTACACGAGTCGGGGAAGTGTCCTCCGGTCCATATTTCGTTAAAAATATCTAGAAGGTACTTTTTAGCATCCTTACTGAGATGCCTCAGCATCTGGTACTGGATCAGATCGGGCCCTGGAGCAGTGTCGTTTGCACTGTTTAATGCTGACACCAGCTCCCAAGATGTAAATGGGCAGTTGCAGGCCTCTGTATTCGACGAATCGAAGCACAGCTGGCGCCTCTCGGCAGCGACTCTTTGTCGCTGAAACCGAGGGTCAAAGCTAGCAGACGATGTGATGGCGGCGAAATTATCCGCCAGCAGCTGCGCTATGCTTCGTTCGTCGGTAATAATACGTCCGTGATCCAGTAACCCAGATTACTGGTGGGCGGGAGTACCTTCCAGATATACGACGGATAGACTCCCATACTTTCGACGAAGGTGTGGAACGATTTATAGTGCTCACAAAGTTCTGCCTAGACCTTTTCTTGCTTTCCTTAATAACTCGACGCACCTTAGCTCTGGCTATACGGAACGCTGCTAGATTGTCAGATGTTGGACACAACCTAAAGCGACGCAACGCCCGTCTGCGACCCTGGATGGCGGAACGACATTCGCCGTTCCACCAGGGGACGGGCGTCCTTTGCAGAGTTCCAGAGCTTTTCGGCATGGATACGTCAGTTGCACGGTGAATCACTTCTGTGAAGTGATTCACCTTCTCCTGCATACTGCCACAGGGTTGCAGTTGTACATAACGGCAGAAGAGCTGCCAATCTGCACCACTGACGTTCCATTTGCGTCGGTTATTTCCTCCTCCACGTTCACACTCGATGTGCATCCAAATAGGGAAGTGGTCGCTACCATGAAGGTCGCGATCCACGTCCAACTGCACGGAGTCCGCAATTGAGGGGGAACACAAGGAAAGGTCAATGGCAGTGGTGAAATCAGTCATTTGCCATTCAGGATAGAAATTTCCTATTGCTCTATTAATCTACTAACCACTCGGCCCCTGGGACAATCAGTGGTGGAATCCCACAACGCACTGTGGGCATTGAAATCTCCCTAAAGGAGAAAGGGCCAAGTGAGTTGTCGTTTAATGCCAACCAGGTCGTTGTAGCTGACTGAGACACTGGGTGGCAGATAGACAGAGCATACGGTCAGTTGGATTGGACCGTGTATTTTCACCGCAACTGCTTGTAGATCAGAGGTGAGAGCAATAGGTTCGGAGTGGACAGTGTTTCGAACAAACACAGCCACTCCCCCTTTCGCTCGATCACCCTCGGTATCGTCCTTTCTATAGACGTCATACCCTCTTAGCACAGGTTGGTGTAAAGGTCTAAAATGTGTCTCCTGCAGACAGAGTCACAATGGACTAAACCGTGCTAAGAGGTGGACGGACTTCCTCTTTGTGAGCCTGAAAGCCGTTTACGTTCCACCGATGTATGGGAGCCATTCTACCTATTTAAACCCCCCCCCCCCCCCCCGGTTGGTGATTGCTGAGGAACGGAACCAGGTTTGTCCACCAGCATTACATCGTCTTCGGGGTCCGAAGATGATTCTTGCTGTGGTAAGGCCTCGGATAGCGAACGATTCCTCCGCCGAGGCCTTCTCCCTCCCAAGTTGGTGATCTGGGGGGTGAAGCGGAAGGGGACTTCGGACTCCGAACTTTCTGCGTTGCCATAGCTACATTTGCTAAAAATGATGCTTCTGCTATTGGTGCTGCTTCTGCTGTTGCTGAGGCACCCACAGCTGCAGCTATTGTTGCGGATGGCTGTGCTTTGGCTGGTGGACTTGATGAACCTGCTGCTGTATTGGTCGAGTGAGCAGAAGCGTTACTACCGACGACCGCGGTCCTTGGTGTTAGGACCTTAATGGGCTGCGCACCACACTTGCACTGGCACGAGCATGTCGTGCTCGTACCCGTGTCTACAACAGACGTCTGAGTAGCAACGCTCTCCTTCCTGACAGGAGTTGACAACATTTTGGCGAAGCTAGTGGCGAAAACCGGTGGCGCCAGCGCCTTAAACCGTTTCTTCGCCTCGCCAAAGGATATTCTTTCCTTAGAATTAAACTCCTGTACCTACTTTTCTTCAAGGTACACTCGACACTCCCTGCTCCAGGCTGGATGTGACCCGGAGCAGTCAATGCACACCTGTGGGAGGGTGCAAGTTGCACCCGGTTCATGCCCGATTTTCCACATTTCCCACAACTGGCGTTGACTTTACAGTTCGCCGTCGTATGGCCGAACCGCTGGCACTTAAAGCAGCGCATTGGGTCCAGAACATACGGACGAACGTTTAGATGTAGGTATCCAGCTTTTATGGACTTTGGCAACGTTGGAGTGTCGAACGTCAGGACGAAGGTGGCAGTTTTCTCAAGACTGCCGTTAACCATTCGTTTGATCTGCCTAACCTCGACCACATATTCTTTTCCCCACTCCTTAAGGAGTTCCTCGGACTCTATATCTATTAAATCTCTGCAACTGATCACTCCATTGCTAGAGTTTAGAGTTTTTTGGAGTTTACATTTCACTGCGAACTCCCCGAGCTTCTCACACTTAAGGAGTGAGACAGCCTGCTTGTGGTTAGATGTTTCCAGAAGCAGGGTCCCATTCCTCAGCTTTTTCACACTCTTCAAGGTTCCCGCTATTCCCTCCAATCCTTTATTTATATAAAACGGTAAGACCTTCTCAAAGGATCCCTCCGTTCTTGCCATGATCACAAAGGCGTTGTCTATAAGACAAACCTTCCCGTTACTGCTGTCTTGTTCCGGAGGAGGGCTGTTAACCCTCTCCTGCTTGTTGGAACTGGGTGTATTTTTTTTTAACCTGCGGCACACCCGGAACGCAGGGGTTTTGTTTTTGTTTGTGAGAAGGAATTTTGGTCCCACGAGCAAAAACATGTTATAAAGAAATTCTGATACAACAGGGGTGCGCAGGTGCCCCTGAGGTTGCACGTTAACGAGTGATCTACCTCACACCGATGCACCTCCTCGGCAAGTGGCTGACCTTGAGGTTGAGGTTTTTTTCATAGAGGTTTGTACCGTCCTCGCGATCCGGGCGATCAAGCCAAGATCCCCATTCTCATATAGGCACACAATGTTCCAGCAAGGTCGTTGAAGCATGGTAGGAGTTTACGGTGGGGGAAACTTGCGGCGCTCACAAGTTTCCAGCTCGGGCACCGCGGGTTCGCCAAACCCGTACCTGGCACTTGCGAACCAGGCCCCTGATTTTATAGTTTACATTGCTTGCTAAACAGTGTACTTTTGTTGAATAATATCATTTTAAACATATTAATCAGTTATACTTTTGACCCAAACCAATCTTTTTTTTTCCTTACGGCTTTAAGCCTCGTCAATATCTAAGTTATTAGAGGTGGAAAAGAATTCAGCCATAGCATTTTGAAGGAAGCATCCTGGCATTCTCTTGGAGTGATTTGGGAAAACCATTGAAAACCAAAATCTGGATGCATGGACGGGGATTGCGATGCCAGAGCATTAATGGCTCACCCACCATGCTCGGTGATACCAATCTCAATTAGTTTTTAATTACTATAATTTATGGCAAAATATCACAGAACTATTTATTATCAGCCAAACTGCTTTCAAACCATTATTGAAAGTACTTTATTTAGCATGAATAAACCTTCAATGTGTGCTATAAGATATATGGATATATACATAGAAATATACAAATTACAAAACTCTTCTTATGGGAGAAATTATAACTAATATGTTAATTTTCGATTTTAAAGAGAAAAAAATGCTAAAAGAGACAATCAAAATCCTATTATGTTTCTTTCATAAAAATAACTATTTTGAACTAAACGAGTTTTTAATTCTTCTCAGTCACGAGGCAAGATTAATAAAACATTTTTAATGGAATATCTATATTCTGATTGCCCCAGAATAAAAATTTCAAAGTGATATGCACATTAGACACTGATAGGAGAATTTTTTCCCGATACACTTCATACTAAAAACAGAGCATCACATATTGAATTTTCATGCAATTTCTCAAAATTTTGGCCCCAGACATCTAAGAAAAATTTCGCATGGGTCTGTGTAACTATGTGGTAGTATCAAGTTTACACATTTTCATGAAGAGCTGAGTCAGTGGTTGTCATGGCCCATGTGAACTGAAATGGAATGGAATGATTCCTCTTTGCTTTGCCAAAGAAAGCAAATTTGACCCCTATTCTCCAACTCCAACCAAAAACTTAAGTAGGTAGAAAAAGTGCTCATGCTGTATGGTGCATCCGAACTCACATGTGCAAGATTGTGACATAGTATTCAAAGGATTGGTCATCAATGCTTTAGACAAACAGCTGATGACACTAAGCAAGCCAAAGTTTTCGACACTGATTTGCCAGCTTGCCAAGAAGTTGAAAAGCATCCACTGCTTCAATAATGAAAAATTGTATGCCAGAAAAAAAAAATAAGACTGTATAAACTGACATTATGACTTAAGAACATTGAAACAAAGCAATAGAGTGAACATAAACTTAATTAAAATTTTCCTAATGGGACTAATTGCATTTTTATAAGTTGTAAGAAATTTTTGTACTCATTTATACAATAAAATTATTTTGTAGTTTAAATTCAACACTAACTAAACAATGTACTTATAATGAATAATGCCACTTCAAACATCATTTAGTTATACTTTTTCCTATTGCAACCTCTATTAGTTGTAATTACTATTATTTAAGCCTAAAAAATCACAGCATTATTTTTACTCTCCAAACTGTTTTCAAACCATTGACATGTAAGGAGCTCAAGTTCTAGATCATTTATATCTGTTCTTAAAAAATACAAAAAAAAAGAAAAAAAAATGAAAAAGAAGCTGTATAACAACTACCAATGTTGCCCTTTCTTGGATCACCCTATCACCAATGCAAAAAACTTTTGGATCTTCAGAAAATCTTGCCCTAGCCACGCAAAACACAATACAGTTATCCCTAATCTGTCAATTGATGGGCTCAACATTCTTAATCAGCACTTCTCCAAATAGAGTCCAACACCACAATAAAACAGAAGTCAGCAGCTTTCATATAAATGACAAAGAAGCAAGATATAAAATAATAGTTTGACCCACACCAAGAAAAAAGTTAGCATCTTTGAGAAGAAACCACCAAGTAAACACGCGAGTGGTGGCTGCTCCGAAATAATAAAAGAGAATGCCTCAAGTATTCTGTGTTGCGAGTGTAATTCCTGGTTTCATTTAAAATGTCCAGGAATGGACTATAAAGAGTTTAAAAAAGTGGCCGCCGATATCAAGAAAAACAAATCATCGTGGACATGTGTGTCATGTAAAAGTGAGGGTAGTGTTGTTTCTGATGATATACAGGATTGTAACGATGATGAACTGACTGTTGCAAAAATAGAACTTGTTTTCGATAAATACGTCATACCATTTAAAGCTAATATTGAAAAATGCCTCAGTGGAATCAAGTTGGAATTGGCGACAATTTCTCAGCAAAATGTCGACATATGAAAACATTGTGCACAACTGGACAAAAGAGTCAGTGAAATTGAATCCAAGTTGGTAACATTTGAGTGCGGTCAAAATATCGACGTCACAACAGCTGAGGATATTATAGCCGAAGCAAATGAAAGAAAAAAAAATGTGATAATCTACAATGTTCCTGAGTCCAGTAAACAGGTCGGCTCTGATCGTTTACGTGACGATCGCGAACTTTTATCTAAAGTATTCCCGCCTGAATCAGATGACACTCTTTCCAGCGTTAAATTACGTAGGATTAGTCGACCAGTAGACGGAAAAAACCCATCCATTACTCGTCAATACACCATCAGTGGCTGATGCAAGGTGTCTATTACAAGCTAAAGCTGTTGGCACTGGCAGTGAATAAATTCTTATCAAACCTGACTTGACCCGGGAGCAGAAAAAGCACCTGAAGAATCTTCGATCTGAATTAAATGACTTGTTCAAAAGTGGTGATTCTTCCAAAACAATTAAATACATCAATGGAGTTCCTAGAATAGTTAAAGCTTCTACTTTTCGTTTCCCCAAAGAAAAGCGCAAATTTCAAACAGGATCTCCTAGTATATTATCAGAATACCAGGGGGCTCAGAACTAAGTTAAAGAAGTTCTTAGTCTCATCTGCATGCTGTCACTGTGATGTGTTGTGTATTACTGAATCGTGGCTCCACTCATCAATATTGGATGGTGAAATAGTCAGCAATAACTATAATATTTTTAGGAAAGATAAGAGATAAAACACTAGCAATTATAAGTGTGGTGGGGGTGTCTTCATCGCTGTTAAACGTAATATAACTGTAGAACCAATTGATGTTACTGATAGTGTCTTGGAGCAAATATTTGTCAAAATCAAGGGATTTCGTACTCACATTATTATAGGATGTGTATATATACCCCCGCATTCTCGAACTGATGTTTACCTAAGTCACTTGTCTGCTGTTCATTTTATTAAAAACAAATATCCTAATAATAAACTATTGGTTTTTGGTGACTATAACATTTGTCGCAGCTAGAGTGTGAAAGCCTGTTAAATGAGAAATTTATTCTCTCTGGATATGTCCAACATAATAGAGTTCAAAATGACAATGGTAGAATTCTAGACTTTTGCTTCAGTGACCTTGACATTGTTATTGACAAAACCCCTCCAATTGTTGATGAGGACAAGTATCACCCAGCCCTGTCTGCTCATTTTAAATTCTGTTCTAACGTGAAACAGAATGATACCACTTCATATGCATTCAATAGTGCTGATTACGCAGCACTGAATAAGTATTTCCTTAGGGTAAATTGGATTGATCTATACAAAATAGACAACATTGATGATAAGGTGAACTGGTTATATGATATTGTAAAAGGTGTGTGAATTAATTTTGAGGGATTTTCAATAGATGGCGCCACTTGTGCTATATCGCATCAATCTCGTGTGTAACTATATTCTCATGTAAGCTCTTTGAATAGGCTTTACTGTTTAGTATGTGACTTTGGGCTGATGTGTAAACAGCACATTTGTTTGCAGATCTGAAAATGTCGAAGTATGAGCCAACAAAACACCATTTGCGGGAAGTGTTATTGTTCCTGTTCAATTCGAAGAAAAGTGCTGCTGAAAGTCATCAAGTGCTATTGGAGACTTATGGCGAACATTCTACGTCGATAAAAATGTGTGAGTATTGGTTTCGAGGTTTTAAAAGTTGTGTTTTCGATACAGTTGACAGAGAATGCCCAGGTCAACCGAAAAAGTTCGAAGATACGGAATTGGAAGAATTACTCAACCAAGATTCATGTCAAACGCAAGATGAACTTGCTGAATCGTTGATTGTTAATCACACAACCGTTTCTAAACATTTAAAGGCTCTCGGTATGATTCAAAAGCAAGGAAATTGGGTGCCATACGAACTGAAGGGGAGACACATTGAACGCCGATTATTCACCTGTGAACAATTGCTTCAGCGCATCGGATCGTCACTGGCGATGAGAAATGAATACGGTATGATAATCCTAAGCGGAGAAAATCATGGGGTTGGCCTGGTCATGCATCGACATCGACAGCGAAACCGAATATTCATGGTGCAAAACTTATGCTCTGTATTTGGTGGGACCAGCTTAGTGTTGTGTATTACGAACTGCTTCAACCGAATGAAACAATAACTGGTGAACGCTACAGAACAACTGATGCGTTTGAGCCATGCTTTAAAAGAAAAACGTCCGCAATTCGAGCAAAGACATGATAAAGTGATTCTTCATGACAACGCTCGACAACATGTTGCTTGTGTAGTGAAAAAATATTTGGAAACGTTCAAATCGGATGTTTTACCCCACCCGCAATATTCACCAGATATTGCTCCATCGGATTACTACCTGTTCAGATCCATGGAACACAGCCTGGCTACGCAGCGCTTCCAAACTTACGAAGATACGAAAAATTGGATTGATTTGTGGATTGCATCAAAAGATGAGTTGTTCTTTCGACGCGGAATCCGTATGCTACCAGAAAGATGGGAGAAAGCGGTGGCTAGCAATGGACAATACTTTGAAACATAATGATGTATTCAGTTGTTCATAATAAAACCTTTAATTTACAGAAAAAAAAACTTAAAATTAATTCACACACCTTGTACATGAAGGAATAGCTAAGTTTGACAGTTAAATAAAAAAAAAAAAATAGAAATTATCCATGCTGGTTCTCCAATGAACTCATATTCACTATTAAGCAAAAGAAAATAGCTCATAGGAAATATAAAGTGAAGAAAACACAGAGTAATTATTTAATTTTTAGCAAACTGAGGACTCAGTGTAAAAAGTTAAGTGCATCTTGCTATCAGAAATAGTTAGACAAGGTTGAAAATGGCTTGAAAAGTGATACAGGCAAATTCTGGAGCTTAATGAAGAATAAATGCCATAGTGGTGTTGATATTCCAGCTACCATGGCTTGGGACAATATATCTGCAAATAATGGTAATGAGATCAGTAATTTGTTTGCCTCAGTTTTCAACAGTATTTACAAGACTCCACCTGACAGACCACTGGATCCTGTTGATGAACTAGAGGAGATTACAAAATGTAATGAAACTCCAGATGCACACATCACAGAATTTGAAGTCCGCTATCTTCACTGAACATTAATAAAGGTGCTGGACCCGACAGAATACCAAACATTCTCCTAAGAAACTGCGCGGTGAGTCTTTGTCAGCCTATCACCCATATCTTTAATAAATCTCTGGAAACTGGCAATTTTTATAATCTACGGAGATTGTCCTACATCAGCCCCATCCATAAAACTGGAGATAAGACAAATGTGGCTAACTATAGACCAATATGAATATGCATCCAGTCATTACATGCAAAACTTCTGGAGAAAATAGTCCTACCACAACTGACGTTTGCTTACAAAAATATTACAGTTACCAGACAACATGGTTTCTTTGGTGGCAGATCCACAACCACCAACTTGTATGGTTATGTTAACTACATACTAAATTCACTGAGCAGAGGTAAGGAAGTACATGCACTCTACACAGACTTCAGCAAGGCCTTTGATACGGTGAACCGTGAAGTTCTACTAAAAAAGCTGCATTATTATGGTGTCAGATCAAAAGCACTGAAATGGTTGCGCTCGTACCTCCCCAATAGGCGTCTGCAGGTAAGGGTTGCTGGTCATTTGTCAAATGTATTCAGTGTCGCTTCTGGTGTCCCACAGAGTTCACATCTAGGTCCAATTCTATTCAGTATCTTTATTAATGATATTGGCCATTCCACTGTCACCCAGATATCAGTTTTATCCAAGGGACTCTCCTTCTCTCCAACCCAGAAGTTTGATCATGCTGCTTTGGTCCAGGATTCATTAGCGTTCTGCCGTTCCTTACGTTGGCGATATCATTTTGCCACCACAGGAGCAAACAACATCCAGCAGAATGAAATTGAGTCCAGCTTACAACAATTTAAACCTTCATCTCCACTGGATCCACCCCAACTCCCACAAAACCATCCACTTATTCTGTTCCAAGAGTTCCTCACCTCCACTCTGTCTTCAACTTCTTTCCTAAAGTCCATTCCACAATCCAAAAATCTAAACAACATGGAAACTCGAGCCATGAGGGAACTTTCCAGAAACCGTAGCATTATCATCCTCCCTGCCGATAAGGGCTCAACCACAGTAGTGATGGACCGCAATCACTATGAAGCTGAGGCTATGAGGCAACTGTCTGACACAAACACCTACCTACCACACCCTACAGATCCCACTACCTCCATTTGTCAGGAAATAAAAACTTTCCTGGACTTGCAGGGCCCCCTACAAGGTCTTTCTCCCCAGTCCATCTCTCTCCTAACTCCCCAAAATCCCCGAACACCCACCCTGTACCTCCTTCCCAAGATCCACAAGGTTGGCAATCCGGGGCAGCCTATAGTTGAGGCATATGGGTCACCCACTGAACGGATTTCAGCCTAGGTGGACCAGCATCTCCAACCTTTTGTACAGAGTCTTCCCTCCTATGTCAAAGATACCCCACATTTCCTTGAACGTCTAGCCACAATCCATACGCCTCTACCTCCAGACGCCTTCCTAGTCTCCCTTGATGTAACCTCCCTCTATAACAATATCCCACACTGTCAGGGTCTCAGTGCCCTGGAACACTTCCTAGATCTGCGACCCCCACACAGCCGTCCGAGTACATATTTCCTTTCATCATTGGCCCACATGATCCTGTCCAAAAACTTCTTCACCTTTAATTCCACCGTATACCACCAGAAACGTGGCACTGCCATGGGCACCCGCATGGTCCCCCTCTTATGCCAACCTGTTCCTTGGGCGTCTTGAGGAACGTTTCCTCAACCATACCCCCTTCAAACCCATTGTGTGGTTCACATACATAGATGATATACCTATGATCTGGACCCACAGTGAAGATCAACTTCTAGAATTCCTCCATTCCCTTAACAATAGCCATTCCATTAATTTCACCTGGACCTACTCACATTCACACATCACGTTCCTCGATGCTGACATCACACTTAGGCAGGGTACTCTTCACACTTCTGTCCATATCAAACCAACTAATCTACAGCAATATCTACATTTTGACAGCTGCCACCCATTCCATACCAAACGTTCCCTCCCCTACAGCCTTGCTGTCCGTGGCATACGTATCTGTTCTGATGATGAATCCCTCTCCCAGTATTCGCAAAACTATCCCAAGCCCTTATTTCCCGCTCCTATCCAGCAGATCTTGTACATAAACAAATCACACGTGCAATCACCCACCCTCAATGCAACCACTCCCTCCCGCCGCCACTAGCATCCAACCAAGTTCTCGCCTGGTCTCGAAACCATCAATCGAATCCTTCAACAGGGACATGACTTCCTCTGGTCCTTTCCAGAAATGCGCACTCTCTTGCCAAAAATTCTGCCAACTGTCCCCCGTACTTGCTTCAGCAGACCACCTAACCTCAAAAACATCTTGGTGCACAAATACCCTCCATCTGACTCTCCAAAAACACCCTATGGATCTTTTCCCTGTAATAGACCCCGCTGCAAAACCTGCAGCATGCATCCTCCCACTACTACATTTTCCAACCCTGTCACAGGGGAAACCTTTCCCATCACGGGACATGCCACATGCTCCACTACGCACATCATATACCAGCTAACTTGTCGCCATTGCACGAGTTCCAACATAGGCCTGACTACACAACAACTCTCGACCACAATGAATGGCCACAGACAAACAGTTTACACCCGCAATTTATATCTTCCCGTACCAGAACATGCTAATTATCACAACTCCAACAACTTCAATGACTGTGAGAGCAATCGGAGTTTTCCCCGAAACTACCGCCGCCTCAGAACTTCGCTGATGGGAACTTGCTTACCAAAACATCCTAGATACCAGACACCCACCCGGCCTCAACCACAGATAAAATTCCTTTCCTTGACACATCACTCATTATTAGTAGGATTAGAAGTAGCATTATTGTCATTTATTTAATTACCTTATTTTATTTTTCAAAATTTAGCCGTCCATATTTATTTACTTTATTCCCCCCCCCCCCCGCCCACCCTTTTCTTTCCCTAGTGTTAGTTGCACCACCATCTGCGATTTACATATTTATACACAATATCACAGTCCCACCGCCATATTGATAATCCACCTAGTCATGTAGCAACCCTCGGTGTGTGCACACCTCCTGAGCCTCATTTTCTCCATCATGATTAAGGTTTAACCGAAATATTGAGTTGATTTGTGTGTTTATATATGTTCTCCTCTCGTCGCTGCCGTCAACTTTGGCGAGTGATGAGTCATTTTCCCTGTCCTTACAATTATATTGCCTAAAGCAGTTTCCTTTTTCCTTAGTTTAATTATTGCTTCTCTGACCATATAAATCACATAACACTTCGTGCCTATCAAAGCCTAGGCTTTATCTGTAGAGTAGGCAAGGAATTCAGAAATACCAAAACATTGACACTTCTGTTCTCAACTTTAGTTAAACCCGTACTTGAGTATGGGTCTGTGGTCTGGTCTCCATTCACTGATCAAAACATCAATTGTATTGAAAGAAAACAGCGAAATTTTTGTAAATTCTTAAACTATTATAATCATTCTGAGGATGTAATAAATATCAGTGATATTTATCACCAGCATAAGCTGAGTAGCCTAATAATCCGCAGACAAGTGGCTGACCTGTCTTTCTTTTTCAAAGTTGTCAATGGGCTGATTGACTCGCCGGAAATCTTAGCTGACTTTGGCTTTGTGTGCTCAAAGTCTGTGCCAAGAACCAGAAGGCTGCTTGCAGTTGAAAGTACAAACAGAAATTATGTGTAAAATATTTTTTGTACAATGCAGATTGGCATAAATAAATAAATAATAATAATAAAAGTTTGTTCAAAAAGCTAATTTGTGTGTAAATACGTGTATAAATATGCTTTTCATAAAAAGATGGTCAGTTGTTGAATAACCTCAAGAAGAAGAACAATAACTCAGCTTGTACCAGAAGTTACCTCAAAAGTCAAACGTGTGTAAATATGTTTCTTATTCAAAATTGTTCAGTGAGTGAGAAACTGATATGGAACAATTCCATACACTAATGTAATATATAAAAACTGGCACTGATGATGGTATAATAAACCAAAACGCATATGCCATAACAAAGTTTTTTCATTTGTTAGCTGCACTAGACGGAGAAGAAAACCCAACAATTCATGCTGTTGATGGAAAATGTTAGGATAATTTATATAAATGGGCAAGGCTGTCAACACCAGCATGCAACTGGGAATCTCCAAATCAAACTGTAAGATGTAACGACTACTATCACTATTACTCCATGATTCACAAAAAGTGGGTGACTGAGGGTGCATAAGTCATCATTTATGCATAGGAAGGGACTAACAGAATATGGCAGGAGGTGCCCATGGTTTATGCTGAGGAAGCATCCCAGCATTCACCTGGAGCGATCTGGTAAAACCATGGAAAACCCAGATCACGATAGCTGGAGCAGTTTCTAAAGACCTACTCCTGTAGGTTCTCTCGCTCATATGAGTATAGAAAGGAGTTGATTTGGGCCCTGATTTCTCTTATTTTCTCTGTCATTCCTAGAAATTAATGTTGCTAATAGTAAAATATGTTGGTAGTTTTAATGTAACTTTACTTTTATTTTTAAGTTTTTAATCATTCATTTGTGCAGTATGCTAAATGAACACATTAAAATGCCAGAGCTCCGTTGGCAGGAACAAAATAGCTGGGGGTCATTTAAAACTGAGGCCCAACTATAATGTTCCACCCGATTCTCACCACGAGGAGGTGGAGTTGGACTTTAGAGAACCATTAAAAAAAAAGTGTTATATCTGTATTTTGAACTAAATCTGAGCAGTGTAATAGATCACAAATTTAATTAACTCAACACCATGAAACAAAACTAATGACACCAAAACCAAACAGGATTAAATTAGTTTGATTAAAGCAGAGCAAAGTCTGAAGCCCAATCTACATTCTCGATTGAGAATTAACATTTTCATCACACTTAATTCATTTACACAGTTTCTTATTATAATTTTGATTTTGTCCACATTTATTTTACATACACAATTAGAAGCCTTGAAACAGATGAAGAATGTGATTCACCATAATAGGACACTACTACCAATAACAGAAATCGAACCGGACATTTAATTTAACAGGTGCCACCATCAGCAATGAAAATAATATCCGACATTACTTGAATCATCTTGTGATCAAATTAACTAGAAATTATGTTTATAATAATAAATACCAATTATTTCTATAAATCTTCATGCAAATTTTCTGGAACAGTAGCAAATATCATTCTTATGTATCTGAAATTTTTGAAGTGTTAAGGAAATTGTAAATGATGATATTGAACCATTTAAACCAGTACTTGGGTATGTTGAACCATTCAAGTCTCCACAGAAGCTGGCTAAGTGATGGGACAATCTAAATTTATAATTAACACAAGTGTTTTAATTGACATGTTTCATGTTTTCTGCATGGTGGGTATTAGTATTGGTTTATTAACCTTCCAGAGAATCAAAAATAATAATGCTGATGTTACTAAAAAAACTTTGAAAATTTGTTGGATAAAATGTTTCCATTTATAAAAACCATCAAACATTTCCAACAGTTATATTTAAACAAATTGCACATGCTGATAGTGGAATCTATTCACTGCCACATTCTGTGATGAAGGGTAAGAATGTGTAGTACCATTCTCGTCTCGATACAAACCAAACGATCCCTTAAGATTGACTTGTCACTTACCACAGATGAAGGCAGGAGGGCGAGACGAACTCGTAAAAACACAAAAACATAAACAAATTGTAATATATTTTGACATGCAATATTGTATAATTTGCTTATGTTTTTGTGTTTTTACGTGTTCATCTCTATCTTATCCTATCTTATTTTCAGTACCTCGTGGCAGTTTCTTTGTTTCTATTACCCAATTAAGATTGACTTGGCAAGACAGACACAGGGAGAGCACATTCTTTATTCTATTAGTGTTTAATTAGTCTCATTTAGTCTCTGAAGGAATATAAAGCTGCTCAAGAGTAGTAATAACAAAATATAAAATTTCACATCTTAGCAATTACAAAAAACTCTACAAAACTGCAGAAATAAACTTCGCATGTTTCAACTTAGTAATATCTGGGAGTAAAGCTTAATCGCCACCTCACATTTAAAGCAAATTGTGAGGATCTGAAACTCAAAGTATCGGCCCCGAAAGAACATCAACCGAAAACTTACAAGTACCTCCTGGGGAACACAGCCAAATGTGCTTCATTCATCTGCCATGGCACTCAGTTTCTCTGCAGCAGAATACTCAGCACCAGTTTGGCAAAACTCTGCACATGCTAGGCAGGTTGATATAGCACTGAATTATACTGGCCGCATTGTTAAAGGTTGCCTGAAACCAACTCCTGTCAGCAAAACATACTACATCATGGATATAGCACCACCTGACATTCGATGGAAAACAGCTGCAGAGATGGAGAAGAGGAAACAGGCCACAGACACCCTTTGTTTGGACACAAATCTTAACTCACAAGGCTAAGCCAAGAAAGAGCTTCTTACAGTCAACTACAACCAAAACATCATCACCTAAAGCACTATGACGAAATTCGTTGCCTGAAGGGCACTGGAGGAATTTCAAAGAGGCACTGGCCGCGTGGAGTAATCAGGAATATGCCATATGGAAGGCATTAAATAGATTAAGAACTGAAGTGTCCCGATGTAGATCTAATATTAAAAAATGGGGTTACACTACTCAAAACGAACTATGTGAATGTGGTGAGCTGCAGAACCCACAACATCTTATGGTATGCAGGAATCCACCTCAAACATGCACTATCGATGACCTTTTTAGGGCAAATGAAAAGACCTTCAAGATGGAATTCTGGTCACACTTCATGTAATTGTGTTCTATATTCCATAAGCTTAATATTAATTAATTAATTTTATTTGGTTTGTTTCAACTTGTAATGTTATGTCCTGGACACGAGAAATAAATAACTAAGTAAAGGACCATCTTTCATAAGATACAGAACATTGGAGATACTTTAACAGAACAAAATAGGAGCACCAGTGAATACATGCAATGTAATGTATCTACATATCTACACTCTGAAAATCCCAAATTGTAGGTGGCGGAGAGTGGTTTGACCCAAACCAACTCTCTGCATTCCAATTGCGAACAACACAAGACACTATATGTTGTTACAACTACAGTAAATTGGTAGCCAATGAATCCAATATCATTCCAAGAGCAGACATCTTAATTTTCAATCAGCGATTCTAGTAGACATGTGATTAGGTTGTAAGTATCCCAGGACAAGTATGACAGTTAATATTCCATTATACAATGTAAAACATAAGGCACATTATGACACAGGTAGCATGTTATAACCTCAATATCTGTTAGAAGTAAAATAATATATCATACTTGCAATTCACCAACAAGCATCATCAGCTATAACAAACTAATAACCCACTGGATGGGTCAAGGATCTGGATCAACTTCACACCATGATTATGAAAATTTAGTAATGTGTGTATAATTAAAGTTCTGATTTTCAATCAGCAATGTTAATGAAGGTTTGATTAGGCTGAAATGCAGCCATTACCAGACAAGTAAAATTCCTTACAACATAAGGCACTACAAATTTAGTTTTAATTTGTAATTTACTTCCATGACTGCCATGTTACTAACATTATTTCATGTAGTTGAAAATGGTGTTTCCATTGATGCCATACTACTACTTTCATTCATTCAACAACATCTCAGTATTTCCAACGGTACCGTGATGTTTAGTTGCCTTCTATCATCATGAAGAAATAAGCTGTCTTGCTAAAAATATGATACCGCTAAACAGCATCCAGAGAAAATATTGAATGCAACAACATCGCCCTAATGACTGAATTGACAGCTACAAGAATTGGGAAACTCAGGTAGATCAATGCTGAAAGAAACTAACCCCTATTGTATTTTTGATCAGCTACCTCAGAGAATTCTGCACTAGAAATATTCTGATGACCATCTATTTCTCTCTTTTTGAAAGCCAACTGATTTATGATATATAAGGATGAAGAAGACCCACAGCAAATAATATGATGAGAATATTAAAATACAAAAACCTATAATTAGAGTAAACAAAATGGTTTCATGTACAAAAAGTAGAGTTTCTAGATTTCAACATTTCCTTTTCTATAGGCCTAAATGTTATACTGCATTCACTCGCTAAGAATAAAAGAGTATGGAAAGATGTAATAAAACTGATTTGGTAATACTATGATATCAGAGCCCCTGAAATTTGATAGATTTAATGGTTGATTTTGATATATCTCAACAAGACAAAGAGAATGTAAAGAATGCAGTTTTCTGACATCTCTCTTAGTTCTCGAGATATCAAATCAGATTTAGGTATAGATCCTTTTGCTTTTGGTGAAGTTTTTCTTCTGGCCCAGGCCGTATTTCAACCTAAACACAGAAAGTAAGAAAACAAAACACTTATTGCACATGTCCACCATGTAGTTCCCAATAATTTTTTTTTTGGTCCAGGCTGCATGTCAACCTAACAACCTCAATTTTTAAATACGATAATTCAAGAATTAATAGAGGTATCAAAAAATGGTATTCTTACTTTCAATTTAACTCATCGAGATATGTGTGAAACAGCCATAAAACTGATCACATTTCAGTGGCTCAGTCAGATATTGTAGAATCCCTAATGATTTCAATTTACTAGTGTGGTGGACCGTTTTGCCCACCACGGGTTTGTCAGGAATTGGCTGAGTGTGCTATGCCGCCTTGCCGGTCGATAGAACTTACTTGTCAGGATGTGTTTCTAGATGACACAGAGCTGGCGTTCTTCAGTCTCGCATACTAGCGGACACTACAAATCTGCTTGAGGAGTAAATGATAACGAGGTGACTATTACTCAAACATCCTATTGGTACACCTCTTGGTTTATTGACATCTAAGTCCAAACAATACATCATGAACGGCTCCCCAGCAATGGAACTCCATAGCATGCTTCTAGGCCAAACGGGCGGATACTTTAACTATCATGAGGCGGTAGCAATAAACGATCAGGCGGTGTGGCGCGCGGCGGTAGATACTTCAACCGACATAGTGACGGCCGATCAATGTCCTAATGATGTCTGACCAACATAGTGAATGACCGGACAGACTGACCCGACCAGACAGACTGACCTCTTACGACCCCTGAGCGTGTCCTTATATCACGCCACCCAGAGTGACATCAGCGTGACCGCTTTCCTAACCCTGCGGCTAGGCGGTGCCCTTCCATCATGTTCTCGAAGCATCACGATGGCTGGTCACATATTGCTTTCATTAATGGGTCAGCTGTTTGCATTAGCTTCTCGAGCCTTCGCTCTCGACCGCTTTGCAGTATTGCAGCTGACTGTTTGCACAACCGCTGACACTAGCGAAACCTACTTTCCTCGGCCAACGTCCGCTACACCGACCGCCTCACAGCTTATTGCTGTAACTTTACTTCTAAACCAATTTGAACATTATAATTACACTTTGCCTATTACACTAGCCCAGTTGTTCAATAAGTTTCCAACAAGTTTAAGATTAATCAGTAACAAGAGAGAACCATTCAAGTATAAGCTTAAAGAATATTTACGTGATAAAACCTTGCACTCAATGAAAGAAGGGGACTGCATGACTTCGGTAACCTTCCAGAAACTGGTACTAACCTGTTGAAATTTACATCAGTCGCTTCATCAACATGTCCTCTTGACATTTTGTGATCATACATTGCAGAAAAGTTGCCAAGAATTTAGTTAAAAATGTCAAAATATGAAAGGTTGAATAACTGTGAAATGCTATAAGCACTGCAAAAATAACAAAGATTATCGGTACAGGGTTCATTTCAACCTAAACAGTTTCGTTTTGTCATAGAAATTGTGGTTAGGTTGATATACAGCCTGGACCAAGTGAAAAAAAAATTACGAAATTTTCGCTAAAATGGCGTATTTGTATACGATTGAAGCAATGGATTATCTCTGGTTGCTTGTTGCTGTGTAAGATGGTGGGCATCACCTTATTGCAATTCGCATAAGTATAGCCTATTTGTCAATTTTATGCAACTTTTTACAACGGAGAAGAGTTGAAAAGGCAAGAAAACATTACAACAAAGGATTAAATCGACTGTCGCCGATTTTTCAACATTGGCGGCGTCTAACGGCTGTGCATCGGTCATATTTCGGCATTTTTAATTAAATTCCTGGCAACTTTTCCACAATGTATGATCACAAAACTTGAAGAGGACATGTTGACAAAGCGACTGATGTAAATTTCAACAGGTTAATACCCGTTTCTCCAAGGTTACCAAAGTCGTGCAGTCCGCTGAAAGACTATTTAAATAACGGATCAAGGGAAAGAATGGCATATTAAATTAATGTAAATCTACATGCCAATGTAAGAAAAGTGGGTTTACTGCAGATCACAATTCCATAAGGAATTAGCGTCATAACACTTACTGCAGCATTGAAATGCAAGACACTGCTAAAAATACATTCCAAAGTACATTTAACGGTGTCGTGCTGGTCCAGGGTTTATTGCAACCTAATTTCTGCTTCAAAATAATGGTTCAGGCTGTATTACAATGGAATTACTGCTTGGAAACAATACAACTTGCGACTGACAGCAATATTATGATGTCATTTTTTAATGTTGTAGTGGAATCGCAATCTCTGGTAGACCCAGGCATTAAAATATTAAACAAAAAGGAAAAATATATAGTGCCATAGAATTCAATGTACCTGTGACTTGCCCTAATTTATTATACAATTTAATGTATGAAAAAGATATATGGGACCAAATAGAATGAATGAAAAAGCATTGCAACAACATTCAAAAATATCTCTAGCTGCCAGAGGAATATCGAATTTTCAGTTAGACACAAATCCTTTCCTATTTCTGTATATAAGCACATCACAATTCCTTCTAAGATATTCTAGGGTATTCAATAATTTACAAACTTATTTTCGATCAACCATTGCTATAGCATAATCATTAATGGACTGGTCATACATTTCGAGACCAGACAATACAGCAACGTCTTTAAATTGCAACCATTTACTGCATCGATTTGATAACGTCACAATAACTATTATTCTTCTTAATAGGCCCTACTATTATTAACGAATCTACCTGAACGAACTAACTACATTTTAAAATAACATAGTTGCGAACCTAACAATCAGTTATATCACTTAAAAATGGCCACATGATTCCGGAAAATGATTGCAAATAATAAAATGATAACTTAAAAATTATTCGAGAATACATAACACACAGACAAAATAGTCTCAACAAAAGTCCGGCAAACTGTTTTGGAATAATAAAACATTACTCAGTTCTCATCAACAAGAGAACAATAACCTCTTGCCGGAGTAGTTTACATCGCGATACATGTTGCTAATAACACTGTGCTTATGAAAGCACTGCTTAATTATTACTAATAATAACTAAATTCCTCCTGCCTTATACTGGAACATGAACATTTTGGTACAAGCAACAATTCACTCTAACTACTATCTCTGCTAATATTGCCGCTACAAAATCAAACGATAGGGACACATTAATGCAGCGGAACTACATTTCGAGTTGTAAAATTTTCTATAGCAGATTTCCTAAGTAGGTAGATAAGTTATCACAATTAATTTCATTATATACCTTCAGTATGACCTGCAATAGGATAAAAGCACGCACAGTAACACAATCAATGTATCGCGATATAAATTTAACCCTTCGCGCTACATGCCAAAATACTAATATAACTACACACGCTATTGAATCTGTAAAACAATTAGAGGAATCAAGTGCAATAAGATAAAATTAAGAACTAGCACTGATCGTAAAAACCACAATTAGAGGTGAATAGCAAGCAATATCTATTACACCGCAAACACACAATAAACGCCTATTACCGCCATCTTGGTGTCAAGGAAAAAAATTCAAACCCAAAGATAAGTCTGAAACATTGCTTGCGCGCAAGGTTGAGGAAAATCTCACCAGCAACACATTTATTTTAAACAGCGTTTCTCATTATTTTTCAATCACACGACTATTAAAATGCCAAAAAAATTATACGGAGCAGTAACTAATATGGGCTTATTCTTTACATATATTTTTAACATTTCGGATATATTATATTGTACCAGATAACATTATTATTATAGAAACATGTTTTGATTTCCTACAGATCAGTGTTATGAAAGTTAATTTTATATTGAACAGACCCTTAAAATATATAAATCAAATTATTAATAACCCAATGTACCTACGAAAAAAATGGGTTAACTTTGAAAAAGACAGAGATCTTATTCGCCACTAATTTATTTTTTGTTATTACATTCTTAATGATTAAAGTTAAAGCAGGAACAACATCTATAGCAGAAACGTTGAGAAAAATGTACACTATAAATGTTTATATTGTCCGTGTTCCACACAAACATGATCTGATACAATCGTCAAGTGTAAACATTGAAATCAAAGCTACAAATGAAAAGATTTACAAAGCTATTCGAAATCTATATCTATCTATATACATCTATAAATGAGAAAAAGAGAAAGTTTGGATGTGTGTTTGGATGTACTTCTGGAATCAATCACGTCTTAATAACTCAACATATTTAAATGAAATTTGACATGAAGTCATTTAATTGTGTGCGAAGTGTCATAGGATAGATTTCATCCCGCAAAAATGCATAGTTCTTTTAGAAATTGTCATTAATATCAATTCGCAAACAACAAAGATTTCCTACATCTTAGATAGCCGCGCCACGTTTTACTCTTTGCTTTTTTACGTAAATTGCAAACACTACTTTTCAGAAATAAATGCAAAAACCTTCTTACATATGTAAGTTTGTATTTAGTTTAAAAGCCACAAAACCGACGCACTTGACAAGAAATAGTTTGGAAGCAGGAAATATAAATATGTACATAAACTTAAATTAAAGAAATGTAGGTACTGTTGTTAAGTTCGCAAAGAGATGTTTTCATTTGCATTCATAAAAGAGTATGACTTATCAAATATTACATCATAATTTCGTTCGTAATATACGCGTCATAATAAATGTGAAAAATCAAAGCTTGGAAAAAAAAAAACAACGTAAAATGCTATGATTATACCTGCACAAAAGTCGGTTCACTAGAAGTGCAAAATGGTTCGTTCCCGAAATGTCGTATTTATAAAAATGTAAAGGATTCCATTCTATCTCGGTTTAATTTATTTCCTGTTTCTTTTTTGTTACTATACAGTCTCTGTATTTCGAATTATTTTTGCCAAAATTTTTATTTTTTGTTCAAAGTTTTTGTACAAATAGTAGAGACTATGATTCACGAAACAGTGCTTTTTACTTACTGTTCAATATTCTGCATATATCTATAGAACACTACACTTAAAACTAATGTTTTCAATGGGCTAATGTAGAAACTTATTGTTTTATGAAGCAACACCGGAAGTCGTTTACAATAGAATATACCTCATTTACACAGTCTGCTAATATTGTCGCTACAAAATCAAACGATACGAACACATCTCAACACATTAAATGCAATGAAACTACATTTAGTGTAGTAACAGAATTTTCTATATCAAGATTCCTAATTAGTATAGCATAAATCACTATCAAAAGTAATTTAATTGTACACTTTACCAAATCACGAGCAATAATAGTCACTTTGTCGCGATGTAAACTTGACCAGCAATATAAACGATTGTAGAGAATTATGGACTTACCGTTGTACACTGTATAATACTTTGTGCTGGAGATTATTGAGAAGGATAAGGACTTACCATGCTTGTAGGATCTCTAATCCTGACTACCATGACAAATATAAATAAATGTGGCAATAGATCAGTTGCTAATATATTTAAAAATAAAGACATAAACGCCAACAGAGAAACCGTGTTGGAAAAAACGAGAATTCTTTGCGGTCTTTCTTTTTAAAAAGATCATAGTATGATAAGATTAATTTTATATGAGCCTACTTGTTTAAATAAGTTGTTTTACAACATGTGACGTACCTCTCACTATTTTCTGCCTGGTAAAGTACTTAAATTTAATAAATCTATTTTGTAATCATTTTGTAGTATTTTTAAAAGTTTTCGTAATATCACAGAGCTTATTTTGCATAATTCCGCACTTTTTTGGACGTTTATTTAATTTTCAGGATTTTTATTCAGTATTCGATATAGTGGCAACTGTTTGCGGGAAATTTGTAACCCTCGTACAGTTATACAACAAACCACTGTAGAATGAAAAATTTTATACTGTTAAGAGTCTTCACGTGCTCAAAGAAGATCGATGACGTTAACCACAAGCTAATTACAGAATTAACTTTCGGAGTTGTTTTCTTCACCCTGAGCAATGTTAAGATTTTTCTCTCTTCCAGCAGGCTAATGCAACTGATCTGGAAAGATGTTAACATTACAATAATAGAAACCCATTTATAAATATAATGAAGGTAAACTGACGAAATACAGGTATACAAATTTAAGAGGTCTGATTCCAAACTAAGGTTTCTTCAGAAGTTGAGCAAACATATTCCTTTCAATTCAAAGATACAATCTGACATTCATAACATTGAAATGAAGAATGTGATCGAGCAGTTCTTTCAGTATAAAGGCAACCAAAAAAGGAAAGGTTTGGGTTTTCTAGTGTGAATATTTTTATCTTTTTTTGTTCATTGGTATACTAAGCTCTTTCCCTTCTGAAGACTTCTCAGCACATGGCACAAGCAAATCTAAGCATGATACTCCTTGTTAATCAAATTTTACCAAGGCCAACAAAATATGTATTTTTTCATATTGCATACTACTTGAATGCAAGTGCACCCACTGTTTTGAAATTATAACCTTGTATGTTAAAGCCAGTTTCCATTATTTTTTGTTCACAGAGACCAGTTTAGTTGGGCAGGTGCCAATGTCTGCATTAATTTTATACAATCATTAATCTATAGAATAAAATATTTAAATTAATAACAATCATATAATTCATATGAGAACATAAGGGATGTAAAAATAAGAAAATAACTTTTTTACTTCTTTTATTGATTATAAAATAACACAGTTTTGTTTAATTTCTGTCTGATTTACATTTTCTGTTTTTCATTGTGTATTTTTGCAGCATGATACATTCTCAGTCTGACAAACATACGGTATCAATCATTTTCTTTGTAAGCAGGATAATATGATTTTCAGGATAGACATTTTCAAACATGTGATCACTAAAATCAGTAAACAAATTATTAAAGTTACATCCCTGAAAAAATAACTATTTTTAATTTTTCTTTTAAATCACCTTTCATTACTTTCATATCACCATTGAATAAATTCATTCCTTATACATCTTTCAGCAATTTTGCATATATGTACAACACTTGCTAAGGGATAATGCAATCCCCCATTATCCTTAGCAGCAATACACAAAGCAGTAGAGGAAACATTCTTTCTGCAAACAGAGCAGATGTACAAATATTGCAAGAGGAAGTCTTTAAAACTTTCATGGCAACAAATCCTGAAATATAAACAATTACATTTTCAATATAATTGGAAAGATTTTCTGAAAGGGTATAATCTACAATATACTGCCATTTTATTAATCTACCTTGCTGGTCTTTCAACACTTTCATGTCCCCCAAGACATTCCTTGCCAATTTCATCATATGGCACAGATCCAACAAAACATAAACAGGATGTTTAAAAGATGATCTGAACTTATCTGCATTAAAATGACACCCTAACTGTCTTGCCATACTCAAGTTTGTGGAAAGTTCATCACATGTCACACATACAATACGAACTCTAACATCATTTAAAATTTGTAGTCTTTGCAGTATAATGTTGCATTTATCACTACTACTTATGCCATCCCCTACAAAGTAACCTATAGGGATTTTCCAAGAAGCATTAATAGCAGCACACATCACCACAAAAGCTTCCTTTATTTCCCTTCCTTCTTCACTTGCAGCACAATGGGTTATTTGTTACGTGGCGATACCGCATGCACTGGCGACGGCGTACGTGACGTCACCGTGGCGATCCGTACAGTCACAGCTTGTAAACATATGTCACACAGGAAATAAATGTGCACTCGCGGTATCGTTTCGTAAAATATTTTATACGGTGTTTTACAGAAATGAGAGGCAAATAAGCGGCAGAAATCCGATAACACATCAAGCACTGAACATCTGGTTGTGTTATCGGACATCTGCGGCCGCTTACCAGCGGCCGCCTGCATCTGATTCACCTTCGGGATATCAGTTTAGGTTGATATTGTACAATTTTAAATTATTGTGACCGAGCGTAGCGAGGTCACAATAGCACTAAAAGGAATAACCCCACTTTTCCGTGTGGTCCCGTTAGTAACATTTGTAATATACGCATATTTTTCCCTCTTCTCCCCGCCCAAAAAACCCCACATTTCCGTGCGGTTCCGATAGTGACATGTTTACAAGCTGTGACTGTACGGATCGTCACGGTGACGTCACGGTGTCGTCACGTCCGCCGTCGCCAGTGCATGCGGTATCGCCACGTAACAAATAACCGCACAATGTATATGACCCATGTTCACATAACCCACAAATTCTTCACCATTCCACAGAATGCCTTTTCTGATGGCCATCTCATTCAGTATTATACATCCATATATTTCATATTTACAAACAGAGGTAAACTGTTCAATATAAGCTAATGACTCTGCAGCAAAGCCTGGATTGCCATCAATCACATTGTACCATCTAGGAAGTGTAGATGGATGAGGTAAACAATTGTCAAATGATTCTCTGACAAATTTGTACGCTGCAGGTGAATGAAAATACAAAGTCAAGGCAAATTTTTTTTAATTTGTTACTGAAACCAGCATTTCTGCCAGATTTTGACATAGCAACCAACTCCGTAAAAACACTAAAAAAAGAATTCTCTAAAATATGGCTCACATCTCCAGTAATTTGGCACTTTTCTTTTAACTCTTGCACCAACTGCAACACAGAATCAATTTTCTTGCACTTTGTTATGTTCTTGGCAACTTCCTTTTCATATTTGTTCTTGTACTTAACAATGCTGTATTTTTTCCTCTCTATTACTGCTTCATATTTCACACATTTTACAGATTTTGCTATGTCATATGTACGGTAATGCTGCACATAGTACTCTTGATTCCTGACTTCATGACTAACATTTTCAGAAAGAACTGGTATATTTCTTTCCTTTGGAGGTGGTCTGGCAAGTCTTCTGAAAAATATTATACACTGTTGATAGTATACATTTCACATAGCATGGTAGTAATAATTTACCCAAATATTTATTCACAGATAGTGTATTACTTCTACATATGGTGCAGCTAAAATAACAAAGCTTTGATACTAAGAAAATTACAGCACTTTGCTTATACATTATTGCCAAGCTTGTAGTCCTTACCTTCGATATATTGTCTGGAAAGCGGAAAATTGTTGGCACTGCAGAAGGTTTCAGGATCTTTTTATTTCCGTTTTCCCAAAAACATTCTTTTTCAAAGTGTTGTGAACATATTACACTATGTTCTGAGGGAGTAAAACTGTCCCGGCGTATTTTAGCTAACCACTCCCTCAATTGATTTAAATCTCGGAGCGGAAATCTGTATCGAAAGAAAATATTAAACACGGTCAAACCCTTGGTCAAACCACATCCAGGCAATAAGATAGTAGAAGATTCCGAACTTATTTAAATGCATACTTACTTGTGAAATGATAAATTTGTGCCTCTTGTAGCATGGTTGGTGCAATTATATGCAGCGCAAGACTTAACCATGGTACAAAACACTTGGTAAGTCAAAAAATACGAATACTCGATCGGGACAACACGTGTCAACTGTACAAACGTAAACACTGAAAGCTATCAGTTGCCACCAAAATGGCGGCAGGCGCGTCGTTCAATTTGCGAAGGAACACTAGCGCCGTTGCACCTTTGACTGGTGGAGTGATGGAATGATCGTGTATGTGCTACGCTTTTGGACGTCATCCGCATGGATGTCATCCATACGGATGACATCCAAATGGAGCGATCGTATATGGCCACCTTAAGTTACAAGCATAATTACGTTACTTCATGAAGCTGACAACATAGTTCACGTGGCTGAATGTAGTTTTAGATGTATTCAGTATTTAATTTACTGCGTTTTTACGAGCGCCACATTGCCAGCGTCATTATTCGGGTTCATTTAGTATCGCGATCTGAAATAATGAGTCAAGTTTATTTCGCTATTCATGACATCATTAACATACAATATAGTGAATGCATTAATGTGCGAGTGATAGAAGCTTTGATTTTCTAGCGGTAATTTTAAAATGCAGCCTGGGCCAGAATGAGAACTGAAACATTATTAGTTATTTAAACTTCTTTCATGAGCGTCATTTTAGTGACATCATGTATCGCTTTGTACCGATATTGTATCAAAAGATCTATAGAAAGCTTGGAAGATTTAGCAGAACCACGCGGCGTTGCCCGAAGCAAATTTTTTAAATTTATCAATGTTTTATTCAGATAGTGGAGTGGCAGACAAGCGGAGTGGTAATTCGCCGGTAGTCATTTAATTCAGTTTGCAGAGTGAGACACCAATTATAAAGAAACAATCAATTACTACATTAACATTGGAACATATTTTAGCGTAGAATTAGTGGTTCGAAACGAACGAGCTATAGTAAACTGGTCTAAAGGTATTCAACTGTTTCCACAGGTAAAGAAACGAACATTAACAGATCATTATGAATAAAAGAATCAATTACTACTATAATACGAACATTTCTATTTTAAAGCAGAATGAATTGATGGAATCAATATATCCTCAAAACAAAATCAATATTCAACGAGCAAAATAAATTGTCTTTTATTAAAAATAAAAACATCAGTAATTGTCACATACTCAGTGCAAATAAAAATTGCTAATGTTTTGAGTTTCCATTAATTAAATCTATATTCATTTTTATTCGCGAGACTTGAAATTAAAAATTTAAAAAGATACCTGGTAAACGAAAGGCAAATCTTTCAAAGAAATGTTAGGAATCTAGAAACTATGAAAATAGCCAAAACCCAGGAGACAAATCCTCAAGCAGAGCTGCAAAGGATTGAGCAGTTGGCACGTCTTAGGGCTTCTGTGGCTGATGAATTGCCGGAGCAGTCGCTAGTTGGGCGACGACGGCAAACTGAACACTTGGTGTCGGGACGATCTGCCGAGACACCAGGAAAAACGTGAGCTCAGTGCAAAGAGCAAGCCGAACGGCAATGGATCTCAAGAGCTGCTGAAACACCGAAGCAAATGAAAAGGTGGAGACAACAACACGCCGTATATTTGGCATTGCAGCGAGTTGCTGAAACACCCGAACCAACGCGAGATCGGCGAGAAGAACAACCCATCCATCAAGAGCTACTGAAACACCGGAGCAAACGAAAAATCGACGACGACAGAACGCCGCATATTTGGCATCAACTTTGCTGCAACTTTGGAACAATCGCGAGCTAGGCGACATCAGCATGCCAGGTATGGAACCATTGAAACAGCTGTTTTCAAACAACACAGATGAAACGCGGCGATTTTTGAATCTTATCAGAAATTATAATTCCTGCTTCCATATGACAAATTTTGGAACCAATAGAATTGTTGCAAAGCAAGGATTTTCACCGACATTTACTATCCTGCGGCAAGTATATGACCGAATTAAATCTATGCTTCCTTCGTCGAATACGAAACCACAGTTTTTACAGGTATATTTCACGGGCGATGTAGAAGCAGAAACTGAAAGACGTTATAGAATTATTGAAGGGACTGAGAGAGAGACCATACAAAAAATACAACGGGTATTACATGACAACAATGCCTTGGTTAGAGAATTCAAAACGGCTTTTGGCCGGCGTTACGGGAGGGGGAGGAGGTAAGCCGGTCAAATGTATCCGGACCCGCCCGGCTGATGGGGGACCCGATCACCGGCTGTAGGGGCCTCCCACTCGACAAGTTGTAGAGGTCGCCCATTTGGACTGAGGGAGGGACCTAACTAAAGAATTCGCCAAGGGCCCCCAACTGGTCACCCAGGGCTCCAAAATCCTAGAGCCGTCCCTGCCGGAAATAACCGGCAAGGTAGTGTGATCCACCCTGACCGTATGCCACGAGGACAACGCGAGAGATGTTACAACGCATCGACGAATTACAAGATCGAAGTACTCCTACCGGGCATAGGGGACCAAAAGTTCAACGTGGAATCAGAACCATTCTGGCGCACTTCACATCACACAACAACCTGTGCCAGAGGTGAAGGTCGAGCTAAGAACCTATGAAAATCCTCGCTGAGACTGGGATTCAGGCTGGGGACTTTTTCATCTCCAGTTTGACGCCCTAACCACTGAGCGTCCAGACCTCTCAAGATAATCGTATATTACATCACTCTTCTACGCGGACGAAGTAGCGGGTAACTGCTAGTGTGGAATATTTGAAAGTGGACTGTCCCAAAGAAGAATTTACAAGATATGGCATGCAAAGAACCTATAAAGAGAAAGCAGCATTAGCAAACTTAAATTGTCTCTGTTATCAAAGGTGATACCATGGAGGAAGGAATGGGTGATACTGCATCAAATCAAAACCAAAAACGAATGTGTAACACATCAAAATTCAAAATGAAAGAACTCAACTCAAGGCATTCACGCATTTGCGAGGGTAAAATGTCTTTCTACTTATAATCTGTCTTTAAGTGACTGAAAGTAGTGTAGGTACAGCTATCAGGAATAAATTAAGTGTTGTGTGGATAGTCTGGTTAAATTGTTTAAAATTAAAATCTGGTAGTCTAAGAAGCTACTACACTCAATAAAAATCTACTAACGGTAAAACCATATTTTAATCTGTAATATTGTATTGTTCTTGCTACTTTAGAATTTGTTTGGAAGGTACTTGAGGTATTTTGGAAAAAGCATGTCTGGAAATGGCGCCTGTCGCAGGATCATGAAGAATGGTATGTGGTGCAGTGGGTGTAACAAGGAGTTTCATGAAGGATGCAGTGTAGAGCCAGAGGGAACGCGGGAAATAAATGAGGTTCTCCCATGGTTTTGTCCACTTTGCATTAGGGATATAAGGATCAGTGAGATGGACGTAAGGATGAGGGGAAAAGACGAAACGATCAGAGTATTGTTGGAAAGAGTCAGGAACCTTGAAGCTGAGCCTTTGGAGGTGAGGCCTATGGTGTAAAGGCAAGTGGAGGTCTTGCCTGTGGGGGCCTCGCCTGTGGAGGCTCAGCCTTTAGTGGCAGATAGAGATGGTGGGTATGGAGAAGAGGGTGATAACGATGGTTGGGAGCTGGTAGCAAGTCGTAGGGGAAAAACGGTAAACAGGAGGAAGAAGCCAGACACTCCAGAAATTGTTGGGAAAAATAGGTTTGACCAGTTACAAGAGTCAGGAGGGAAGAAGCCTCATACAGATGGAGGAGTAGGTAAGGAGCAGCAGGCCTTCAGGAATAGGGGTGTACAAGGAAAAAAATAGGAAGAAAAGTGTTCTGCTGCTAGGTAGTAACCACGGGAGAGGTTTAGGCCCTCTCTTGCAGGATCAGCTCGGCTCAGGTTACCAGGTCACAAGTTTTTTCAAACCTAGTGCAATTTCAGTTCAGGTAATAGAGGATATAGGTTCACTTTGTAGGGGTTTCCCCAAGGAGGTTAGGGTAGTGATAGTGGGAGATGCGGGGAACAATATCGATAGAAATGTTAATTATAGTATAAAGAGTTACCTGAAGAAAGTGTTGAAGTAAGCACAGCACACTAGGGTGGAGCTCATGCAAGTCCTAAGTCGCCATGTCAGCTGCTGTGAGGCGGGTAAATGTGGAAACGGAGGAGCTGCTTGGGAACAGCATTAGTTCTGTCATGGGGGTGGTGCCTGTGGAGACCATTGGTAGGTGGGGTTTCATTAGACATGGCCTACACCTAAATAGGAATGGCAAGGGAATACTTTCTGAGTTGTTGGTTAGGGCTGTGAGGGATCCCACTTCCAGTGGTGCCTTTTTTTGATTAATGGCTCCAGGTGAGGGAGTAAAATTAGGAAATCATCCATAGTTAGAAAAATCACTAATACTGAAGAAATAGAAGAAGCTTTTGAAAAAATAACAGAAAAGGAGGGGCAGATCTGGGAAGGCTGAAAATATCACAAAGCCAGTGATAAGAGTGTTAATGGTAAACTGTAGAACTGTAATGAATAAAGTCATGGAATTTGTTAACCTAATTGAGATACATGAACCTTAAGTAGTTATAGGGGAGATTCCTGGTTAAAAGAAGGAGTACTAGACAATGCAGTTTTTCCCGATGGCTACAGGGCGTACCGCAGAGACAGAGGAGCGAATAGGGGAGGGGTATTCATACTGGTTAGCAAAGACTACTACAGTACGCTGGTGTTTAGAGATCATGACCATGGGTTACTTGCATGGGCGCCGGGGGGGGGGTGCAAGGGGGTGCAAATTGCACCCCCTGACATCCCGGGTCGGTCGCCAAGCCCGGAAATTTTTGGGCCGATGGGGGGGGGCACCAATGCAGCCCTGGTGCACCCCCCTAGAAGCAATCCTGCCACTTGGGGTAGACGTCTGGGGAAATAAAATAGAAAAAGTCAGGGTGTTGGGTACTTAAAGTAGTGGAAAAATGAATGATAAAGATGGGGCTCTTGGGGAGAAATTAAATTCATATTCAGAGTTGAGAAGTGAGCATAGAATGGTCATCATTGTTTGGGATTTGAACCTACCAGGTGTCGACTGGGTATGAAATAAGATTAATAACACTAAGGAACAGAGATTTGCAACTACCTTAGTAAGGGAAGGAGGCTTTACACAGGTGGTCAACTAGAAAACAAGGGGCAAAACATGTTGGATATTTTCCTAATAAAGCCAGATGATAACCTAAATGGGTGTCAAGTAAACGAAGGAATAAGTCATCACAATGCAGTTCTAATGGATATAAGGGGATCCAGTAAACCAGAGGCCAGAATTGAAGGGGGAAATAGATTCACTTACAAAAACGAACAAATCTTGGAGCTGAAAAGATATTTCAGGGTTAATTTTATCAAATGGAAGAATAGCACAAATTCAGTGGAGACAAAATGGGAAGAGTTCAAGGAAATGATAAGAAAGGATGATGAAATGTTTATTCCAAACAGAGAATAAAGAGAAGTACAGAACCTTCATACTATAACAGGGAGGTGAGGAGGTTAAAGTGATTGGTGAGACGAGAACATAACAGAGTTAAGAAACAGCAAGGCAGTAGCGAGGTCACGAAACAACTAAAAAAAAAATTAATAATGTCAAAGAAACTGGCTAAGGATGAGTTTATGAAGAATATTATAGGTGCAGGGGGGCTCTGACTGATGCATCTAGAAATTTCAATAGCTATATCAGGAAACTGAGAGGAAGAGAGGCAATTGAGACAATTATAGATAAGAATGGAGAAGAAAAAACGGTGAATTAAAAAAAGGCAGACTTATTGAGTAACTGGTTCAGTGAGTCCATTAGAGACAATAATTCAGGGGTTATATCTGGGAACGAGCCGATCCGCACAGTTGGAGGGGAGCAGATTAGAAAATTTGAATTTAAATATGAAGATATCATGAAGGAACTAAGGTATCTAAAAAAACATAAAGGGGCTGGTTTGTTGATTATGTTACTAAAGATGTCTTAAAGATAGTAGGATGGGACATTGTTCCTTACCTTGAAACATTGATTAAATTGAGTCTGGATACTTGTTGTTTACCAGATGACTGGAAAAGTGGGATAGTAATGCCGGTCGATGAAGGAAGGGTGACAAACAGGGTTGAAAACTAAAGGCCAATCAGTTTGACATCAGTGGTAGGTAAATTAATGGAAAGATTAATATGCATCCATATTAGATGTACCTGTGAGGAAAGTAAATGGTTTTCAAGTCGGCAACATGGCTTTAGACAAGGATATTCATGTGAATTCAGTTGGTGGGATATATGCAAGATATTTCAGACGAAATTTTCAAGGGAGGTCAAATTGATAGTGTAACACTAGATCTTTCAAAGTCTTTTGACAGAGTGAGACATAAATTAGTAGTTAATAATATATATATAAGAAAAGAAAGGGAAATTAACCCACCACATACCAAAGTGGACGGATACGATGAGAGAACACTAATGCTGACAAACAAACAACACAATATTTCGGCATATGCCTTGCTCACAAATAGAAAAAACGGGCCATTAGGCTCGGAACGTGTGTGCACACCGAACGTTACCTAATGATATATAATTTATTGGAGTGGATCAGAAAATTATTTGCTGGATAGAAGAATTTTTGAATGGTAGAAAACAGAAAGTTAGGTTAGAAAATGCGGTAACAAAAGAAATGGAAGTAAAAATGGGAGTGTCACAGGGTAGCGTATTGGAACCATTGCTATTTGTTATTCTAACGAATGGTTGTGTTAATTATTTACTGTCAGAAATTAGATTGTTTGCAGATGACATAATGTTATATAAAAGGATCTAAACAATAGAAGACTGTAAACAGCTGCAGGATGATCTAGATAGGATAACTAGCTGGGTGAGTCAACATGGGATGATGATAAATGCAAAGAAGGGTCAGCTTATTAGGTACTCAGATAAAAAGCTAAAGGTTGATTACGATTATGAAGTGGGGAAGGAGCTACTTATTGAAGACTCGAAATGTAAATACCTTGGCATTACATTTCATAGCAAACTTAACTGGGCAGGTGGTAGGGAATGGGTTCAAAATCCTTCACCTGTTGGAAAGAGTGATGATGGGATGCACTAGAGAAGTAAGGGAATTGGGGTACAAAACTTGGGCAGACCACTACTGGAATGTGGTGGTGTAGTTTGGTATATACATTTTGGGTATCAAATAAAGAAGTTCGAGGGGGTGTAGAGAAGGACTGACAGGTTTGTCTCTGGAAATTACCGCAGAACACAATCGGTAACTAATATGATAATGGAGCTGGAGTAGGATTCATTGGAGGATAGAAGGAGGGTGAAGAGAGTCATGGGAGTGTACAAAGCCTATACTGGTGATGAAGCATGGAACGATATTGGTGGGAAAATTAAGAGAGGTGCTTGGAAGGGTAAGGTTGACCATGACCACAAGGTGGCACTTGATTTCTGGCACAAGGGTGTGGGAAAATTTTCTTTCATAGGAAAGGGAGTGAGGGACTGGAATAAATTGCCAAGAGAAGTGATGAATAACTTACCGGAAACACTGAAAAAGTTTAAAGAAAAAATTAGTAGAAGGCAAAAGTAGGTTTGAAGGGGAAAAGGGTGGGGGGGTAGGGAGATGGCACAGGAGCGGGCCGCTCCATCGCCATTTTATTAATTATCAAAAGTCAAGTTCCACAATAATGGCACACATCAGTATGAGATAGTGAAGCAATGTCTCTTCTCAACAGTCTCTCCATTTTTCCTCCTCGATTTCGCTGACAGTTCTTTAATTGCATTCACAGTATTCGTTTCGGGAGACGACTGTTCGACATTTGGGCGACATGTCCAATCCATCGAAGTTGGTGCTTAATTATTATTGCTTCAATGCTTGTGGCATTTGCTTCTTCTACATAATGACATTTGTTCGACAGTCTTGTCATCTTATCTTAAGTATTCTTTTCAGAAAACCCTGGTGATACTATTCCAAACAATTTAAGTGTCTTCTGTAGGTAGTATAAGTCTCAAAACCGCACAGTAGAGTTAGCATTACAAAGGTACTGTAAACGTAAATCTTTGTCCGAGAACAGATGTCATGATTGCCAAATATTCTCTTTAAGAGACGACTGTAAGTCCCACTAGCACATATTATTCGATACTGAATTTCTGTATCAGTATTTGCCATTGTTGAGATATTGCCACCAAGGTAGGGAAAGTGTTCCATATCCTGTAGAGTTTTTCCTCTGACTATAATAGATGGAGCCACTATGCTGGAGTTTGGTGCTGGTTGGTAGAGGATCTGCGTCTTGGTAACATTAAGCTCTAGGCCAATATTGTCTTGTTAGTTTCTGTAATTGCATTTAAAATAATTTGTAATTCCTCCTCTCAGATAGCCATAACCACAATGTCATCTGCATATTGAACGACTGAAGTTGAAGTTACTTTGGACCTGACTCACAGTTTCTTACGATGAAATAGTTTCCCGTCAATTCTCTATATAATATCCACACCCGATGGTATTTTATGACTGAAAAGATACGGCAGAGAATATTACGAACCAGAAGAGAACCATGTTTCACAACTGCAGTGATCTGAAAGGGCTTTTCTTTTCCACTTCTAGTAACAACAGTGGCATTCATGCTATTGTGTAGTAGCCTAATTATTAGGAACTACCAGCAATTTGTCAAGTATCATCCAACTATGCGAAATATATGAATTCTGCTTTGGATACTACAAAATCATCTGCTACAACAACAGTGGTCGAAGCAACAGCAGATTTCAAACAGGTATTTTATACTCAATAGACTGACATTGATGGCCTGTCTACCAAAAATTCTCTAACTGCTACTAAGAGTGAAATGGAAATAATAAGAAGAATACAATCTGCGTGAGAGAGACATCTACCATCAAGTAGTGGGCATTTTTGGTGGCCACAGAAGAAAATAATACATCCTGTAATGTGCAATATAGTGACAGGTGTTCACACAAGACAGGATGTAATGAGCTCTTATCAGTTCTATACTAAAATGTACAAGGTGTAAGTAATAATTGAAATGAATTTGAAGTACTATTATATATTGCTCTAAATGGGTCTAATGGGTGTTGGATAACAAATAAACACCTAAAAACTACTCATGAGCAGAGTGCAGTATCAAAGGTTTTTGGTTTGGTGAGAGTGAGGACTTGGCTTGAGTGGATTTTGGTTGGGGGGGGGGGGGCTTGCCTTCAGTGGATTTTTGCTTGGGGGGGACCTTGAGTCGGGAAAAGATAGTTTTTAAAGTCCCTTCGGTACTCGAATCCATAGTGCTAAAAAAAATTACAATGTCGGAGGTGGGGTTGGGCCTAGATACTTTGGGGGGGGGGGGTCTTGAGCTCCCTATCCTCCCCCTTGATCCGCCCCTGGTTCAGGCTGATATTTTAAATTTATCCTTTTATCTATAAAATGAGAACTTAAATTTTAATATAGGTAACAATAATAAGATAGTTCTACATGATCAGTTTGATATTCATATAATGAATACGAACCTAATTAAGAAAATTAATATGTATAATGAATTGTACTGGAATGTGCAATGTATTGTTGACAAAGCTGACTTAGTGGAAATATTACTTGAAGAAAAGATAATTGGTATTACCGGTATGTGTATTGTTGATCTCTGGTTGTCATTTGAGGAATTAACTTTTTGACTGCTGCCGGCGGATCGTGTACCTGCCGCGCTGTAGCCTGCTACCTGCGCTAAATGATTATCCCTGAGGACGGAGCCGTCCGAGCGGCTCCATCCGCCCTGTGCTGAATGTTTCTGGCGAAGCACTGTGACCTCTCACGACTGATACAGAATAAATGCTCTCACTACATAGTTTCTCTGCAAATAAATTACTACAGAGTAAAACTGAATCATTAACCCTATTTTTCATAACTAATAATTATCTCTTGCTTGCATTTTTCTCTCGATTTTTGCAGCTTATGTCGAAAGCGTGGTGATTCTTAAATTTACGTCAATAGTTTACAGTTCTTTCTTGGCAGTTTCTGTAGGTACCTTACTGTATTAGAGTGTTATTGTTGATTCAAAAAAAAAATGCTAGAAATATTGTATTCCACACTTACATACCGCGTTCAGACCACGACTGTAAAATTAGAGATATTCGAACTCATACAGAGAGTTAAAGCCATCCGATTTTTCCTCGCGCTATTCACGAATGTAGAAAGAGACCTTAAAATGATAATTGTTCAAGCAGCCTCCCCCACACACCGAAATTTGGTTTCCGGAATATCTTTGTAGATGTAGACACCCAAAATATCTCGATGTTGACTGAATGTTTGCTGCGCTTTGTAATTACCCGATTATACGTAATTTTGTTTCTTTGATGAAATTTGTTCCACATAAGTACTCAACAGATTTTTCATTTCTAAGCTATGAAGTGTCTGTCCATTAATTACGTGATGTGAAATAGAGGGGGGGGGGGGCGGGTTGCGGCGAAATCGCACGAAACCTCACCAGAGTAACAAAAAGCGGTATCTGGACATAAGTTCACTAAAAATTGGAGTATTTAGAAGGACATCTCTGGTCCAATATTCCCTAATTTTCAATTTTTTTCACGCTAGGCATCAGAAGACAAATAGCTCTGAAACAATACATTTCATCATATCCAGTATCTTTCCACTTTGATATTCGAGAAAGCTCTGATTCTGGAGTATTCTTCATAGTGGTTATACAAAACCGATTCTTTTCATCAGCTATATATTTCGTCAGTTCTTCTGTAAGAAATAACATGAAAACTGACAGAATACTTGAGACATTCCCTATTTCACACGCATATCCCAATAATGTAACATCAAATGCGTGACTAACTGGACGAAAATGATTTTCTAGTTAGATTTATCGTCAAGACGTAATTTCTTCGTAGCCGTTTCACTATCACTTTCTGATTCTTCAGAACAACTAACTTGTTGAAACATGAGACTGCATTGTCACCCCTCCTGACGAGTATGTTTTAGGAATACAGCTTTTCGATTTTGTGGAAAAGCTATCACTTCCATCAAAATGAAGTAGTTCATCCTCAGTGTCGCTCATCGTAAGAATCTCCATGATTTATTCCTCAATGCACCCACGACGTCTTTCAATTTTCTTTATAAAATACAGGACACAAAGAACACTGATGTAATTTTCGTTGAACAGTGAACTGTAGAGCGAAGCCTAGGCACCCAGCAGACAAACATTCGTACGATAAGCTAGCAACCAGAACTGCGAAAGGCTATTGAGAAATGTGGCGAGAAGTCCGCTTTACGACTCAGGTAGCGGCGCGTCTATATTCGTCATCAGGACACAGGTAGCGGCAGGCGGGTGCGGCTTATCTCGTCATCAGCACTCAGGGGAAATCCGACGGCTGCGGCTATACCCGTCATCAGCACTCGGGGCCCGCAGGAAGCATGACGTGTATAGACGTCAACAGCAGTCAAAGGGTTAAAATACCATTCCAGATCTCAGTATGTCATGTCACTTTTAAAGGACAAAGGGTAAAAGAAGGCGCTCAGTGGTTTTATAAAAAAATAACTTGACAGTATATGAACAACCTAATATTACCACATCATATCTTGGAACATTGAAAAAAAAATGGTTATTCCACAAGCCAAACTCAGTTCTAAAATTAGAGTATAATTATGTATGCTAACTTCAACAGAAAACTAGGCTAAATTACATTTTACATTGCTTGACCAAAGTTTAGACATTACGGTTTATTTGATTTTTTCGTATTTTACTGACCCCCTTCATTAATGGTCTTTGTTCATGTTCACTGTACGTGTTTCTTTTCTTTTTTCTTTAAAAAAAAAAAAAAAAAAAAAAAAAAAAAAAAAAAAAAAAAAAAAAAAAAAAAATTCCGACATCAGACCAAATACGTTACAGATTAGAATATTCTGGCAATTCATTTCTTCAGAGTTGCTCAACTGTACAATAATCTGGAATATGTATTAAGTTCTCTGGCCATTTCAGGTACTACGACCAAATTTACATTACAAATGCTCAGCCTCAATTAAGAATGAAAATAAAACAACACGAATTTTGAAATTTTGCAGAGTGAACGTTAAGGGTCAAATACAAGTCAAGTTTGTATTTAAACAAATTCGAGTCTACCACCTTAGAAACAGTTATACGATAGCGCGATCGTCCCTGTATGTGTTTAATAGCTACATATATTAATACTTCTGAGTTCTTCAAGCTTAGGAGAGTTTATTCACCCAAGCGTTGGAACACAGGACAAGTTCGTATTTGGTCAGATCAGGTCAACCTGACTTAATCTTTGATCCCAAAAACTGAAACTATTCTAGACCCGTGACGATACGCAAATAAAACGGTCACGGGCTAACAATAGTTTAGTGGTGAGTAAGATGGCCGCCGCGCTTGTCGCACTGCCGCATCGCTCCCGCGATTAATACCGTTTTCGTGTGGAATATCAGGTCGATACGGATATCCGAAACGACAAACCGACTAGTAAAGTATACATAACACCGCGAGTGCAGTGGTGTGAAGTTCCGTACAAACAGGGAATAAATAGCGCTCGGCTTCGTGGTCACGTAAGCATACGGCTTGTGCTCAGCGAAACAGTTGTGGACTCCGCAATACCGCCGCCGTCATCGGTTCGCCACCGGGCCGCGTCACGGCGTTCGGTCCGCGTCACCGCGTGCGCGCCGCGTCATGCTGTGCTGTGGTAAGCAGACCGCCGCGTCGCGCTGCGCTGTGGTAAGCAGGCTGCCGCGCCGCACAGCTGACAGCCGTCTGGATGCCGAGCAAGCAGTTCATCGCGTAGCAGACAAGTGAGTATGGCCTCCACAGCGACAGAAAGTACTTCCCAGCGGGAAGCCATCGACATTGCGAAATGGCACGAAGAGATTGTTTCTCTCCTTAACGAGAACATTGGTCTAAAATTAAGTGATCAGAAGCTAAGAGAAATGAAGGATAAGTTGGCTACCTTTGCCATATCAGTAGCACGCATTGAAGGTAGAGAAGAGGAACTGCGGAAGGAAAACTCCAGACTAAGAAAGAAATTGATGAGCTAGAAAGCAAAAGAACTCGGCTTCCACCCCTACTTATGCGTCAGTGGCTGTGTCAAAAGCTACTCCAATACTTAAACCGAAACTGAGTCCCTCAACAACAAGTGCAGTATTCGTCTCCTCGAAGGCAGGAGAAAGTCCAAAGTCAGTTGCTGAGAAACTGACAAGAATTGTGAAACCCGCGAAGGAGAAGATTAGAATTCTCAAAATACGGAACACTAAGAATGCAGTGATTGTGGAGACGCAATCGCAAGAAGATGTGAAGAAGATAATGAGCAACAAGGAATTGAATGAGGAACTAAAGTGTGAGCTGCCCCGTAAGAGGAGGCCCTTGGTCATCTTGTATGATCTTCCAAAGTCCATAGAAACAGAAGAGATCGCAGGAAGGATCTATGAACAAAACTTTGAAGAAAAAATGGACAGAAAAGAATTCCTGAGTGGATTCACTCCGAAATTTAGGACTGGCCCGCGAGATAAAGCTTCAGTTCACCAGGTAGTCGAGGTCAGTCCATCAGTGAGGCGACTTCTCGTAGAGCAGCGAAGAGTTTACATTGAGTTTTGTGCAATTTCGGTAAAAGATTATACAGTCGTCACGAAGTGCATAAAATGTCAAGATCTAGGCCACCATAGCAAGCATTGTCCAAAAGAAAAAATTACCTGCGCCCATTGCGGCAAAGATGACCATAAAAAAGATCAATGTCCTAACTTGTCGCAAGAGAAGCTGTGTATTCCCTGTCAAAAACGAGGGAAATCTTGCAGAAAGAGAGGAAAAGATTGCCCAACCTACCAATTGCTGCTACAACGGCTCATTAACAAAATCGACTATGGCTTGTAAGCGCCCCCTGATAGAAGTGGAATCAACCTTAGAAGAGCAATTAACTAATATCATCAAGAAGTTAATCGTGGCAACAATTGGTAAGGCATGCATCAGCGTCAAGAAAAAGAAAGGGAATCCACCGTCTAGAAGAAGAAGGAATGCAATACGAGCAGCAAATTACAGAGAGAAACTGGCGCAGAAAGCTAACAAAGTCTTCGTGAATATGGGCACACAGACCGAGGACACAGCTATGCAAATAAGAGAGGTTTCATCAACTACGACTGAAACTTCACGAAAACCGCGATCGAAACGGTGTGGTATTGGTTATCTCAGGAAGACTGAAGACCCTTATGACTCACAGGCAACACTAAGTATTGGAAGAATTACGCACGAACAAGAAACAGTGAAAACCAGTGAACCCAAGTATGCACCGATACACCCGGAACGAATATACGCGGATTTTGAAAACAACCTGCGACTTACTAAACTTGAGGAAGTTCATACACTGTCACTGGCTCTTCGGCACTTAACGAGAGGGCTACATCCGGCTGGCAAGCATGTCACCTTCCCTCACCCCGAGGCAGTCGACAGAATTCAACTAAAGGCAAATAACCTGCCAACAGACTATGCACAGCTTCTCACCTTGGTAAAACAAGTCTTTGAGAGGAGAGGCGAAATCTTCGATCCCGATATCTTGTACAGGCAGTTTGTACAGACTTATGGCAGGACTGTACTAGACACGAAACTACCTTGGCCCCAATGTAATGTCTACACGAGGCATCCCTGAGTCACTCACGAAGCTAAAGATCGCGCAACTCAATGCCAAGAGAAGTATCACTGTCCTGCATGAAGTAAGGAAATTGGTGGAGGAGTTAGGTTTCGATATTGTCTGCCTCCAGGAACCATATTCACAACAAGGCAAAATACCGTACATGCCGGCAACGTCGCAGATAATCACAACTGGACCGAGACCCATGTCAGCCATAATAGTGTTCAACAAACACACTGTAGTGACTAAACTAGCGCAGTTTTGTGATGAACACACCACATGTGTAGAAATTAGCACACACTGGGGCAATTTTGTGGTATTAAACATGTACTTTCAACATCGAGATGAAATTGAACCCTATTTGAATAAAATAAGGGAGATACATTTAGCTCTATCTGATCAACCTATGGTAATAACGGCTGACGTAAACGCAAAGTCGGCCCTGTGGCACAGTCGTCGAACTGATACTAGGGGTGAACTGCTGGTTGATCTTATAAATGAACTGCATCTTGAAGTCCAGAACAAAGAGAGAAATCCATACACCTTCCACAACACAACTGGCGCCTTCACCAACATCGATGTAACTCTAACAAATAACGCTGCTGGAAATATGCTGCATGACTGGCGAGTGACGGACAATCTTACCACGAGTGACCACAACGTCATAGTATTCGAAATTGCAAGGGAACAGACAACAGCCGATCCGGGAAAACCCTACTTCAAAACGCAGTACAATATAAGACGGGCTTCATGGCAGAGGCTGAGAGAAGCTTTCTTGTCTCCGGCAGTAGCGGAAGAAGACTTCGATGTCGACAACATGGCGAGGGAACTAACATGGGCAATTCAGGATGCAATGAAAGCTGCTATTCCTCTGAAGAAGCTTGGTGGTAAAACTGACAGTTTTTGGACTGCACAATTGCAAGCACTAAGAGGAAAAGTAAGGAAAGCTAGGAAAGCCTACCAAAGGAGCCGAGTAGCAGAAGAAAGAGACTTTCTTCTTGCCAGATACAGGCAAATGAGAGTAGATTACAAGCAAAAAATTCTAACAACCAGACAAACTAGATGGGAAGCATTTGTGAAAGAAAATCTGAAAGTGAATCCATGGGGAATTCCTTACAAATTAGCCGCAGGAAAAATACGACCTCCCACCACGTTATCCTCAATTAGAAGAGAAGACGGTACAGTTACAACTAACTGGAAGGAATCAGTGGACCAGCTGTTGAACAGCCTACTGCCGCATGACATACCAGAGGAGAACAGTGAACAACAAGATGAGCTCTATCGCGAAATGTGGCAGCCCTATGGGAGTGACTTCAGGGAGAGTGACATAACACTGGACGAGGTAGTATCAGCAATTAATTCTCTGAGAGTGGGAAAAGCACCAGGACCAGACGGAATCCCGGCTGAAGTGATACAAAAGTTGATCTTGGATGTAGCTCCAATTCTGTGCAGACTATTCAACGAATGTCTCAGGCAAGGAAGAATACCAAGCATCTGGAAGCATGGTGAAGTTGTAATACTTAAGAAAGGTGCCGATAAAGATCCCCTTATGCCGAAATCTTACCGCCCTATTTGCCTACTAAACGTGATGGGGAAGGTACAGGAAAAAGTACTGTGTCGAAAACTTCAGGACTTTAGAACATCGATTGGTATGAATCCCAATCAGTATGGTTTCAGGACAAAAACATCGACTGAGGATGCAATAAACCGAGCCATCGAGATAGTCGAAAGATCAGAAAAGAAATATGTGGTGGGAGTCCTTGTTGACATTTCGGGGGCTTTCGACAACTTGTGGTGGCCAGCATTGTTTGCAAGACTCCGGAAAATCCGCTGTCCAAAGCGGCTGTACTACAGCCTGAGAGATTACTGCAAGCATAGAACTGTTACCATGAGATGCCCTAACGACAAAATCAAAAGAGAAATAAATAAAGGCTGCCCCCAGGGATCTGTCTGCGGCCCTATCTTTTGGGATTTAGCATTAGAACCATTACTGGAAATTCTTCAACGGACACCTGAATTGCTAGGACTGGTTGCCTTTGCAGATGATCTTCTTCTCCTCGTGGAAGGGATGTCAAGAGCTGAAATCGAAGCGAAAAGTGAGATAGTGCTTAAAATTCTTATGAAGTGGTGTGACGAAGTGAAATTGAAACTCGCTCTAAATAAGACAACTATATGGTATTTTCAAAAGAGAAAAAACTTAAACGAAATCCCACTATAAGGGTAGGTAATGCGAAAATACGCCGGAGTCCCGTAAGCAGATACTTGGGCCTGTGGCTGGATGAGAGTCTTAACTTTCGAGCCCACTTGGAGGAGGTCTGCGGAAGAGCTTTACGAGCTATGAATGCAATCATAAGTATAGGTCACAGACAGTTTCAAATCCCTGCCCTGGCAATGACAGCATACAATAACGTGATACTTGCATCCATTGTCGGCTACGCTGCAAGCGTTTGGGCCAAGCACCTCACAAAGGTTAAGCCGAGGGAGAAAATCCGGAGGCTTCAACGAACGATACTCATCAGGCTTACCGGTGCATATCGCACAACTTCAACAGCAGCTCTAGCAGTAGCAGCAGGTGTACTGCCCCTAGATCTAGAAGTGAGGAGACGAGGAGCAATGTATTGGCTGAGGAAGAACAGGATGGACAAGGTGGTAGAAATAACTGGAAAAGAAGTATGGACAAAAAAGGAATTGTGGAATGTACTGATTGAAGAATGGCAAAATGAGTGGGACACTAGTAAAACAGGTCGTAGAACGTACGACATGTTTCCATCTGTAGCTGAACGAATCAGCATGAAATTCCTACAACCTTCTCCAGGGCTAATCCAATACATATCCGGCCATGGACCATACAGAAGCTTCTTAAACAAACGTGGACTTACACCAACTAGTAACTGCGAGTGTGGCGAGGAAAGCACACCAGAGCACGTGGTGTGGGAATGCAGAGCAACAGCAGAGACGAGAATCACTCAGCAAGAAGTGGGGTGGGGAGGACGCCATATTGCTCGGTCGGAGAAACACGGGAAATGGCACAAAACCCTCAAGAAAATCATAATACAACTGTGGCACTGCAATTTGATGATGGATTATTATGTAACTCGACGAGACACATCAAAAATGAAGAATATTTTTTTTTAATATCGTGCTTAGTTCTCGAGATATACTGTCTCAAAAGTTAAGTGTTTTGGGTTGAAATTCAGAAGAAACATTTCTCCAAAATCAAATTTGATGATAAATTCTTATGTATCTCGACGATACAAATCGAAAATAAAGAATAAAATTTTTCGATATCTCGCTTAGTTCGCGAGATATAATGTCTCCAAATTCAGTTTGTTAGGTTATGATGTGGACTGGACCAAAAGATAATTTTGCTGCACTTGCAGATTGGGTGTTTAATATTTTTACTAATCCTTGTGGGTAGGTTAAAACGCGGCCTGGACCAGAATAAAAATGCCACCTAAGGCACATGGAACTATACCTGTAACTAATTTTTGATAGTTGATATCTACAGAACTAAGGGAGATATCAAACAAATGTATTGATTTTTTTATTAGTTTCATCAATTTACATGAGAATCAATCATCAATTAGCATCACCATGGCCATAATAGTGCTGCCCACTTCAACACACAAAATTCAATTTAAGCTACAGTTCTAGCTACAATAACATTGACAATATCAGGATTCATAGTTCACGTAGCATATATTATCACAACTAATTTCAACATATACCTTCAGTACAATTAATTTCATAGTACACTTTCAGTGTAAACTGAAACTTAAGTAAAGCCTGCAGAGTACCATATTCACTGTATTGCGATGTAAACATGACCCACTTAAATTAAATTTTCAACACTTGTCTACAATAAGACTAGCTTTTAATGTGCAAAATAGTAACATATGCTAATTGTGTACACTACACCAATAAAAATTTGAGAACGATATGATCCTATTGAGAGTAATGAATAAATTTATAGCAAATGGCCCTAATGTTGCAATTACCTGTCATATACGTCAGAGTTGCTATATAACTCGTTTCAAATTAAAACTGCATCACAGGCACAGATCATATTTTAATAAAATATAAATGTACCTACAAAGTAAGGAAACTTTTTTTCCTTATATATCCCTCTTGCCAATTTTTCACTAAAATTACACAATTTTATCTGATATACATTGTCAAATAATTATTGTTTGTGCAATCTTAGGTCACTAATATTTCTTAAACCCAAATGCTTTTCAGATTTTGGATATTTAAGGTAATATCTATTCTGATGAGGTTTTCCGCGATTATGTAAAGTACCTCGAAATTATAAAAAACTTTTTTATCTCGGTATTTATACAACTGGATTTTTCATGTGTTCTCAAGTACTAGATCACCTAATTCATGATTTTCCTGCACGCCGATCATATGTCTTTTTCTGAAAGATCCTCTTCCACTTCTTTGGTGAAACTATCATTTCCCTATCATTTTCACTTTTCCCTTCGTTGCTTCATCTTTCTTGCATTCTCCGCCACACATCTTCCTTTCGTATTTATAATGTTGCGGCCCTCATCATATATATCGAGCCCTCTCTTCATTTTCACTTTGCCTCTTGTTGACTCTTTTTTTTTCATATTCACAAACTTTTTGTTTCTTTATGAAAAAGCACATTACATTATTTCCTTCTTCACTACTTATCTCTTCGTCACTTTCTATCTCTTCTTCGGTATCTTTATAACACTTCTCGTATTCGGTTTCATCGTTCACTTCAGTTTCCAAACCATCACTTCTGTCACCATTTCTAGTAGCAATAATAACCGTTTCATCTTTCCTTTTCGTCTCTTCTTCTGTATTTTCCACGTTACTGTCCCATTGATCCATTCTTGCCACGTTAATTATCTCGTCTTCTTCCACTATATCCTTTCCAGTATAGCTAATTTCATTTTTCTCATCTATCTGCTGTAGATATTCCCATCGTTTCACTGGTCCGCTATTCTCCCACATTGCATTGTTTCCTTCATCGTCATCTCGCCGATTTCCACCGTTTTCTTCTCTCTCATCCTCCTCAGTTTCGCAGTATCTTCTTACTTGTTTAATCAAGCAATCAATTTCGTCTTCTCTTCCTTCTTCCTACAATCGTAACGTTTGTTGTTGATTACGGTATTACTAAAGTTTTCCATCTTCAGTTCCATCTTCTTCTTTCCTTGCAGAATCATTGCTAGCATTTTTTTACAAGGAAATACTCTCTTCCCAGTGGTAATTTTTTTTTCGGTGAAGCTAGTTATTGGGACGTCATGAAAAACACCAGTATTATCCTCATCAAGTACTTATCGATCATGATACTCATAACCTGGACCTCAATCACTGTCTACATTTCTCGAAACACTTAAATTTTTGTCATTTTGATCACAAACATCAGTATCTACATGATATCTGGTTGATTTTATAACTTCACCTTCCATTATATATATATAAACCTACAAACAAATAGCAGAAATTTCGTTACAATTATCGTAAGAATTATACTCGGTGAGCAACGCAATAATGAAAATGAAACGCCGCGCCGTATAGAATTTCCAAACCATCATGAAAAACACATATTACCTGTACATAAACAAATTTAACATCAATCACTTAAAATCTAATGCACGCACATGCAAAGATGCGTAATTGACTATTTTATGAATCAATATTTTAAAAATTCATACAAAAGGAAACATCAAACAATCTTAATATCTCTGTTTTTAGGGAAAAAATCTGATATTTCTCACGTTTACTTCAATAAAATTTTTGTTTTTAAATCTGACAAAATTTCCGTCTTTATTGTAAATGAACTGCACCTTATCACTATTTTGGTTAATTTAAATCGTCTTTCTTATCGAACCTTTAAAGTTGTTTTCTCTTCCGAAAATTGTAAGGTTCTATTATTACAGAATTAGTTAACAATAAAAGAGATCACAAAAATGATCCAAGACATTTGGAAAAATGCGTTAATCCACCCTTTACACAAAAAGGGAGAGAGAGCAAGTATTAATAATTACAGGGGCATCTCACTGCAGTCAGTACCATACAAAATTTTCTCCAAGTGTCTCCTCGATAGAGCTCAACAACAACTAGAACCAAGGATCGGAGAATATCAAGCAGGATTTAGACCAGGTAGATCTCGCACAGAACAAATACTCAACCTAAAACTTATTCTCAGACATCAAAGAATTTGTAACAACCGTTTAGTCTGCATATTTGTCGATTTAAAAAAAGCATATGACTCAGTTGATCGAGAGTCATTATTCCAAATATTGAAGACTTAGACCCCAAAATTCTTGCTTTAATACGACAAACACTAACAGATACAAAGTCCAAAATAAAAATTTTAGGGGAAATATCAGAACCATTCATTATTAAAACAGGAGTAAGACAAGGAGACGGACTTTCTCCGTTACTGTTCAATTGCGTCCTTGAAAAACTGTTACAGGAATGGCGGAAACAAAAATCAATCCTCGGAATTGATCAGCCAAATATATTAGGCAGAGGAAAATTAAAGATAGATTGCCTAGCATTTGCAGATGACTTAGCAATCTTACCCCATAACATTGCAATAGCCCAAAAACAGATCGAACTCTTGAAAGAAGTAGCGGAGAAAGTGGGTCTACAGATTTCATTCGATAAAATAGAATTTATGACCTGCAATAAAGTAACACCAAAATACATGGAGACAAAATATGGAAAAATCAAACGAGTCTCATACTTCAAGTATCTCGGTGAAACAATCCAAGAGAATGGAACTGAAGCAAAAGGTAATGAAATTAGATGCCGAAAGATGGAAACAGCTTATCGCCTAACACAAAACGTCTACAGCAAAAAATGCATCTCCAAGCACACAAAACTGAGACATTACAATACAGTTATTAAACCAGAATGTCTTAATGGATCAGAAACAATTATTTTTAACAGAAAAAAAGATATAGAAAACATTGAGAAAAAAGAACGCAAAATTATAAGGAAATTTTGGCCCAAGACTCATAGGAGACCAGTACAGACAGGGGCGGCCCTAGGGCGGTGCAAGCGGTGCCACCGCACCGGGCGCCGTCACATGGGGGGCGCCGAAAATGCAGCGAAAAATGAAAAATAAATTCTGCAATAACCCAGCTTACTGTTCACATATTATTTTAACACAATGTTCATCCAGAAGAACTTATAATCGTAAGAGCTTTAACTTGATGCATAATCATAAATCATCATAGAATCGCGTAACCTCAAGTGGCGACTCGAGTTACTCGAAACAAGAAAATCACAACTCGTCCCATAACTAACACTCTCCGGGTCCGCGCCTCCCGCAACGGTTTCCTTCCTTTTGGGCTGTAGTCTTGGAGTTCATTCGCATGCGGGTGCATGTTCATGGGGAGAGATTCAAGCTACTTATCTACTTCGACCATACTAGACCTAAGGCGATTGCAGTAAACGGAATGATATCTCATTTATCTGTATCGGTTAGATATGAAGTGAGATAAATGGCTCGTGACACAAAAACGCATTGCAAAAATATTGATACTTTTGCCCTTTAAGGGTCGAATTCCGAAAAAAAATTGTTTTAGTATATGACGCCACTAAAGCGGAGATCTTAATCTTTAAAATGATACTTTATTAAACGATTTCAGATAGGTATCCAGGGAGATAAATGACTTTTAACACAGAAAACAGCATTTTAGACAAATTGACATTTTTGCCCTTTAAGGGTAGAATTCCGAAAACTTTCTTTCTTAAAATATGATGTGACCAAAGTGGAGACCATAGGCTTTAAAATGACACATCATTCATTGATTTCGGTTAAATATGAAGGAAGATACAGGCTTGTGACAAAAAAAAATACCTTATTGAAATAATATATATGATAAAGACTGTCTTCTGCTATCGGCTTTGCTCGAGTAAGAGACTGAAAATTTGGGGCACCGCAATGAGATCTCGCACCACCTGGAAAATTTCCTAGGGCCGCCTCTGAGTACAGACTCAAAAGTAATCAGGAAGTTTTACAATCTGCACACATTCACAGTGATATTAGAAAACGCCACCTAAAATTTTATGGACACATCAAATGAATGAACCCTAACAGACTGACAAGACAAATAGTTGAATTCTATGAAAACCGAAGTAAATTAATATCGGATACTATGAAATGGCTTGGATAAATCAAGAAAGACCTTAAATCAGCAGGAATTGTTCCAGAAGATATTGAAAACAGAGACATATTTAAATCCAAAATTCACATGTGGCAAGTTGACCGAGAGGAAAGATTTAAGAAAAGACCAGGAACAACATGGTCAGATGAGATAAAATAAGCCCACAGCATACGTATGAAGGAAATATTGGCACAATGGAAAGCGAACAAACGCTTCTGACTACTTTGCGTAGTCCTAATAGGCTTTTCTGCAAATAATAATAAATTTAAATATTCAGTAATAATGTTTATTTTCCATAACTTCATACTGAATATATTAAACGGACTCCAAATAATAATAATACAACGGTATTCTCTTACAGCAGTATCCTTCTCTCTGCCATAAAAACTGCTTGGCCACCAAACAACCAAAGATGTTCCGTCTCCCCCAACATCCACAACAGAGTTGCTAAATAACTCTTCTCAAATTAAAACTGTATCACAGGCACAGATCATATTTTAAGAAAATATAATGTACATACAAAGTAAGGAAACTTCGTTTCCTTACAAGACGAAGGAAATAAATTAGCATATGTCTTTTCATGCTATTAATCACAATCATTCCTTCACATTCATGTACATCACAAGTTGTCAAAAAGTTTTTCAACAAAAAAAATATTACCTATTCTAGAACAAAATCTGAGGCAATTGTGTGTAATATGCTTTCACCATATACACTTTAAGAATTAAACAATAATCTAGAAAAAAATAATTGTATATCTTTTACATGCTTTATAAGGATATAAAGTTTTTTCCAACCAATATTAATTTTTTTTAATTGAAAAAGAATTGAAATTAGAATTTTATATTTCACTTCTCTGCCAGGTGAAACTTCTGAAATAATTTTCAGTTCTGTTATTAACATTTAAAAAAAAAAAAAAAAAAAAAAAAAAAAAAAAAAAAAAAAAAAAAAAAACATTGTGCAGACAACACGAACGCAAGAAAAGGCTGAAGAGGTACAAATAATATAATAATACATAACGCCATTCAAACAGTTTGCTATAGATGTGGAAAATATTCTTATTAAAATATATTCTTATTTTTATAGAAAAACTGTACGCTTTGAAATGCTTAAAGAATTTGCGGATGTCGAATATCGGGAAATACTTAGATACAGTAAACGCGTTGGTTAGCTCATCTACCAGCTGTCAAAATAATTTTGAAAATATACGATCCTTTGAAATCCTACTTTCTATCATAGGATAAATGTCTTAGAAATTTTTGAAATAGAATCTTCAAAAATTTGGATAGAGTTTTCTACACAATCAAGCAGCTATATTTCAAGATGTTATAAAACTTACTGAACGTGACAAAACTTCGGTAATTGAAGCAGCAAAAGAAGTGAATAATTTAAAATTTCAGTATCAAGAGCAGTTAGAAAACAATTTTCTTCCCTTAACTATCCATCATAGTATAAGCCAGCTAGAAGAAAAGGGTGCAATAAATCGTGCAGATATCACGAATCAAGTTAAAAAGTTCTATTGTAACTGCATAAATTAATTAGAAGAGGGGGTGGTACATTACAATTATATTGAACATTTTCATTGGGTTACATTAAAACAAGAACTTAATTGGAATAATGTGCAAAAATTATTCTATCATACTATTAAACATTTCCCATATACCAATATTTCCGAAAATGATTTTTTAAATTCGGTGTCATCATTAAAAAATATATATTGATAAGGAAAAGGTTAAATCTCAGGCATCAGCAAAAATTGCAATAGAGAACAAATAGTTAGTAATATTTTATCATTTTGAAAGAAACCATGTTCCATACAATATTGCACTACAAATGTGGAATACGCGCTGTCGTTACCAGGAACTATTGCTGCCACTGAGCTTTTTTTCTAGGGTAAATAAAGTGTAGAAAAATGACAATTAAGTGTTGCGACTTTAAATCATACCAAACACTCTTGCTTATTTATTTCTTATTTTATTAAATAGTAAATTTGAAGATAGTAAAATTTACTTCAAGAATTTTTTTACAAATCAAATTTTGCAAAGTTAAAAATTCAAGATCCAGGCCATGCTACACTTCAGCAAGATGTACGATTTCGTACAGAGACATTACAGAAGAAGAGTTGTACAAATTTTCACGGCGCCTATAATACATTGCCTAAACCGTTTAACAGTTCTGCTGCTATTAGCATGCTACGTGTTTAAGCTCCTAATGGCGCTCTCTACACCTGCGACGATATCTGAGGTCGACAGCTTGTTAGGGACAAAAGTTGAGTCCTTTTGCGAGAACAATTCTTCTCTGATTAAGTCGAATAGTGTTTTTTTTGTCTCGGTCTTGATTATTTCTGGGTGTTGTAGAATTTCGAGCTTCTCGATCTTGCACATGGGCTTTTTTTTGTTTCGTCTTGAAATCCAAATCGTAATATAAGAGCCGCATTCTGAATTCTGCGAAAGGTTTCGCGTTATTGAGAGGGATGATACAACAGACCAGAAGCGATATGGCCCACATGGAAGGCAGAATAATTCACCTTCATCTGGATCTCGCTATCCTTCTTTTGTATGCCAACTGGAGTTCTCTAGACGCAGTTTCTGCCAAATCAGGCTTTCCTAGATGAGTTGGTAACAAAACGCGACGATGGGAACCTGGAGTTGATCAGTTTGCCAGAAGCTAATTCACATACAATCCTATTTACATACCGAGTCGCACCACCATCCAGTGACAAAAAATCGACGAAACTATGTGATACTAAAAGATTTCCTACGGATTCGGAGGCTCGGGAACGCCGCTTGAGATCTAATTGTTACCACAACTTTTCTGTCCAACAGGTCCTGCATACAGCCACGATACAGAGATTCACCAATGTTCCCAACAACTCAGCCTACAACCAATCCACCACTCAGGAGTGCAAATGTGCAGTTCTGCCCTATATAATTGGCAAGTTGTGAGAAAAGTCAACATAAAACCAATTTACCAAGCGCACAGCGTGGTCAGTAGTTTGATAAGGCTGGACGTCCAAAGGACGCGTATCAGCACAAAAAATGCTCGCGTGAAATCACTTGTATGCGGGCGAATCGACTTACGAAGACAGTGTAAGAAGATTCGAGCGAATCTGCCACCAGTTCTTTGTTGTATCCGGCAACCCATTTGATTTCTTCTTGATATCAATGAAAATAATAAAAGAACAATGACTGTATAAAATAGATTTATTTGCTTTTTAATTAAGAAAGAACAAAATTAAATTTCTAGGTTTAAACCGTAGATTCGCAAAAATTTTAAATCTTATCATCGGTGGCACAACCTGCAGTAAAAACCAGTGAAAAACAAAGATATGAAAAGTTTTTCTATATATAAACAATAAAAAAACTTTTCCATTGCACAAGTCTTAGATATCGTTTGTGCTCAGTAAGATGTACAGCGATTTATCTGATGGTCTGAACGATGTAAACTTTGCCGCATTCACATGATATGAGATAAATTTCAGGAATTCTTAGGACTAAATCATCCTTAACCGAGAGCAACATATGACATCTCTTGGTGGATTGTAAGAAACCGCTTTTTATAACGTATCGCGTCAAGATTCTTCCAATCTTTCCCGACATGTTCCTGGCATATGGAAGAGAAGCAAGAGTTTTTGGTGATTCATGTTGTTCAGTCAGAGGTCCCGGTGGCTTCTGAATAAAGGCATTCTCTATCTGTCACCGAGAGTAGCATCCTCAAATGCTTCAATTCCATCGGTAGGCTCTCACGATTGGAAATGGCTCTCTCTCTGTATAGCAGTGCGGCCAATGCGGAGTTTCATTTTGCCGGGTGATGGTAACTGGTTGCACTCAAGTAACACTCAGTGTGGGTAGGTTTGCACTACACATTATGCACCAGAGATCCATCAGGTTTGTGCTTGATTAATATGTCCAGAAACGGAAGGCACCTGTCCATCTTAACTTCTTTCGTAAACTGTATCTTGGGATGGATCCCGTTAAGGTGGTCGAGAAATTCATCCAACGCTTCGATACCATATGGTCAGAAGGAAAAAGTGTCATCAACGTAACAATAGAAGCAGGTGGGTTTGAGGGTAGCACTCTCAACAGCTCGCTCTTCAAAATCCTCCATGTAGAGGTTAGCTTCTACCGGTGAGAGCGGAGATCACATGGCCACTCCAATGGATTGTTCATAGTTCTTCCCTCCATACGTCAAATACGCCGGGAAAGTCTCCACTCAAGTATATAATAATTTCATCATGATCAAACTTGTACACTGTTGTTTGTGGGTATAGTTATAAACTGAATAACTGTTATGATTTATCCCGTGTCAGTTGTACTTCGTACTATATATGATCCTAAGTGACCGATAAATATAAATGCAAATCAAAAGAACCTTGAGGAATGTTTTTTGTTTTCTTGTCAATGTAGCCCAGTGTATTTACTCATTATTTATTTATTACCCTTGTTCCATAAATCCCTACTGAGGAATGACCTATGGATGTGAAACAAGTCATGGTTTATGTGTATATAAAATACGAATAATGATCATAGTTAAAAAATTATTATTTGTTACAAAGACAAAAAAAACATTAATTTTTACAGCTGAATTTTGCAAAAGTCATATTAGAAACAAATAATTCTTGTTAAAAATTATAGAATGGAGAAAAAACAGTTGCCAATATGATAATACTCCACTTTTTCTTTAAACACTTGCTTTTTTCCTTAAAAATTGTTTTGTATCTTAGTAAGTTTATTAAACAGAAGTGTTCTACAACACTTAACTATACTTTTTACTGGTGACAGTGGTGTTTGCATTTTACAAGTAATTCTTGTTTCTTGTAGTGAAATATTGTTCTTGTGAATATGATGTAAAGTTATTAGAAGAATATTGAGTTTTTCTAAAGAGTTGTTTGCAAGTAGTTCATGGTTTTGCCCTACACAGCATCCTAATAGTTTTCTTCTGTGCTACTGTATTGTACAGTGGCGGATCCAGGATTTTGTTTTGGGGGGGGCTAGGATTTGGTTTGGGGTATTGTATTTTTATTTGATCCATGAAGTCATAATTTATGACATAGGACAAGTCATCAATAATTACAATAAGCTTTAGAATATTAGTTTTTTCACAAAATTCAGCATTACAATATTAGTTTTTCACAAAATTCAGGATTATATAATATTATTATAATTTTCATAATTAAAATTGCACAGTCAATACAAGCAGCATTTGTAATACATCTGTTCAACTGAAGTAAATAGAATATTTTGATGTTTTAAGTACCAATACAAAATAATTCAATCTTGTTTGTTCATTTCTTGATAGTTCTTATATTCTGTGACACTATAGAAGCTATTGGCTAACAAAAAAAAATTCAGCTTATATTTAAAATTATGTAAATTTGATATTTGTTTTATGTCTTCAGGAAGAGAGTTGAACAGAATTTTAGGCTGGTATAGTACACTATTTTGGTATAGAGCTTTTTTGTGCCACTCTAAATGAAAATCATACCTACTTCTTGTTGTCATATTTATGTATTTCCTTATTTAGCAATACATATTCCTGATGGGATTTCGGGAAGCAGATACACTCAAATAATTATATGGATGGTAGAGTCAATATCTTTAGCTCTTTAAAAATTTCCCTGCAGGATTCTCTACGTTTCACACCATTCATGATTCTTAAAGCTCTCTTTTGAAGTATGAATGCCTGTTTTGCATGTGTTGAGTTTGCCGAAAAAATTATACTATATCTTAATACACTATGCATATATGAGTAGTAGGCACACAACATTGTTTTCAAAGAGCAGCACTCATTAAGAATTCTTAAAATATAACAACATTTGCTTAACTTCTTATTCAGTGACCCAACATGTTTATCCCACTTTAAATGTTCATTCAGCCATTTTCCTAAAAAAATTGTATCATGTATTTGTTTTATATAGTCATCTCCTTTCTTCACAAAAGTATTACTCTTATTTTTGTTCATTATATGCTGTTAATGGAGGAAGAGCTTGGTGACCGAAAACCATCCCAGTTTTTAAGACACTTAAGATCACTAGCTGGTGCAACTCAAGTGCAAGACAATCTCCTCCGGCAATTATGGATCCAGCGCCTACCGTCACAGGTACAAGCTATCTTGCAAACTCAAGCCGACACACCACAAGACAAAGTTGCAATACTAGCCGACAAAATTATGGAAGTTTCTACACCTGCTCTGCACGCCGATGTTAATGCTATCGGCATGTTACCTGCTAATACCGAAGTAAGTCAGCTTGCAAAGCGCATTGAAGAACTTTCGCAGCAGTTGGCTACATTGCAAGCCTCATTTCGCACACGTTCTCGTTCTCGAAGCCAGCCCCCGAAGCCGCGGCATGCTCACAACAGCCGCGATTCTTCGCCGCTTACTGATACCTCTCAGGTTTGCTAGTACCACCGCCGTTTTCACGGCCAAGCTCGCAAATGCCAACAACCATGTAACTTTCAGTTAAACCCCAACGGCAGCCAGTGATGGCGGTAGACGGCTGCCCAACAGGAGGTAACCGCCTTTTTGTCTTTGACAAAAATAGCAAACATAAATTTTTAATCGATACTGGTTCTGATTTATGCTGTTTCCCGAAAGATTTTCTAAAAGGGCGTCAGCAACGCAACAAATATGAACTTGTAGCGGCAAATAACTCTATTGTTCATACCTATGGCACTTTGTTTCTCAAGCTGAACCTCGGTTTGCGACGCCATTTATCTTGGAGATTTATAATAGCTGATCTAGCTGTTCCTATCATAGGCTTCGATTTCCTTGCACATTATCACTTGCTCCCGGATTGTCACAACAAGCGTATCATTGACATCTTGACAGGATTGTCAGTGCCTGTACAGCCGGCTAACTGGAAGCAACCTAGTGTGAAATCACTAAAGGCCACTACTGTTTTTCATGAAATATTGCGCGATTTCCCAGATCTCACCCGCCCACCTGAAATGCCGAGAGAACTAAAGCACTCTACCGTACATTTCATTCGCACAACACCTGGACCACCTGTCTCTTGTCGTGCTCGTCGCCTCGCTCCAGACCGTCTTCAGATTACTAAGAAAGAGTTCGAAGCAATGTTAATGAAGGGGCCCAGCGCGCCGATCAGAGGGACCATGGTCCTCGCCTTTACACCTGGTCCCAAAGAAAGACAAGGGTTGGCGTCCCTGTGGAGACTATCGAGCTCTCAATGCACGGACAATTCCAGATAGGTATCCACCTCACCATCTCCATGATTTCAGCCACCAGTTGCGTGGATGCACTATCTTCTCTGTCGTCGACTTAGTCAAAGCCTACACTCAGGTTCCAGTGAACCCGGACGACATTCCAAAGACAGCAATTATTGCACTGTTTGGACTTTTTGAGTTTCCGTTTATGTCTTTCGGGTTGCGGAATACCGGTCAAACCTTTCAGCGATTCATTGATGAAGTCCTATCTGGCTTAGACTTCACCTTCGCCTATGTAGATGACATATAGGTATTCTCTAAGGGCCCTGAAGAGCACGAGCGCCATCTGCGATCACTTTTCCAAAGGCTGTCATCTTATGTGATTCTCGTTAACGCTTGTAACAGTGTTTTAGCCTCTCCAAGTGTTACCTTCTTGGGATACGAAGTCTCTGCCGCTGGCACTCGACCACTACCAGATTGGATCAGCGCCCTGCAAAACTTCCCCCTTCCACAGACAGTCCATGAACTCAAACGCTTTTTGGGAATGGTCAACTTTTACCGCCCTTTCCTACCTTCAGCAGCAGAATACCAGGCTTCTCTCCACTCGGCAGTATCCAACTTACGAGGCTCTCAACCTGTACCTTGGAATCAGAACCTGGATAGCACTTTTAATGCCTGCAAAGCCAGCCTTGCCAAATCGACGCTACTATACTATGTTCAGTTGAGAGAGGAGGGTTAAGGTCACTCTGCTCCATCTCCACTCCGCTCCCCCTACCACTACAGGCGAAGGGGAAACAGCTGCCGCGCATGCGCAGTCATCCCCACAAAGTATGTGGAACAATATGTTGCATTTCATGTGATGTTTTCTTAGGTAAAATCGAGCATTTTAATTATTTGTCATGAGCGAAATTAGTGAATCGTGTGTCAAAGAAGTTGCATGTTTACCAACCTCAATTTCATATTTTATAAAGATAAAAATTATTTACATGACTTCAATGAATATAATTTACTCTTTCTAGTCATTATTTTTAGTTTTAAAAGTTGCGCAAGACATTTCGAGAATTAAATCCAAGTTTTAGATGATTTTGTTTCCCAGTTGAAGTTAATTCTCTAGACATGTCTTATTAATTTTAAAATGAAAGTGGTAGTAACTGGATTTTTTTCTTTGAGTGTTGAGTGATAACTTGAATTATCCATTAAACCAGCCCCTTCAACGAATCCATGATTTGCTGGTAGGATATTCGTCTCGATTATAGAAATCTATTATAGAACGTCTTTCCGGAAGTCATCCATCTCCATGGCAGGTTTTTCTCGGTGAATGTTTTTCTTTGGAGAAGAAAAGGATGGCCCCGGAACATCAGCTTGCTTTTGCTATATACACGATGCACATTTCGTAAAAATAAGCCACACGCCTCTGCTGTAATTTTTTGCAGTTTCCTAAAAAGTATATTAACTTTCTCTTCAGAGTTTTTAGCGTCTTGGAAAAATTAAACATATCAGAAATTTTTATTTTTGACTGTAGCCTAATAAAACTATCTGATGCGATTTCATGTACAGCGTTTTTTAACGTTGAATTGGTACAAACACGAACATACTGCGGCATATGACAAAGCCTCCTGCTTGCCTATATGCAGTGGTCTGCTCGGAGGGGACGGTATCGGGAGGGGGCAGTGAGGTGAGGCGCGGGGTGAGGGGAACATGACCTTGACGCACCACTTGAGAGTGAACATAGTATAGTTCATCCTGATCTCAACGCACCTCTAGGATTGTTTACTGATGCTTCCAACACAGCTGTAGGGGCTTGTCTACAACAGCACGTAAATGCTACGTGGCAGACTTTAGCCTTCTTTTCTAAGAAGCATTCACCAAAGCAATCAGAATGGCCAGCGTACTATCGCGAGTTACTCGCTATCTACGAAGCCGTTCAACACTTTCGGCACATCTTGGAAGCCCACCAGTTTACAATTTACACCGATCACAAGCCACTTACGTACGCGTTTCAGCAACGCCGTGACAAGCTCCCGCCTGTGCAACTGAATCAATTATCGTTCATTGCGCAGTTCACCACCAATATTGAACACATTGAAGGTTCTTCCAATGTAGTCGCAGATGCACTGTCCCGGGTGGACGGAATCGCAGACAGAACCTTGAACTTTTCCGCTCTGGCAGACTCTTAGAAGGACGATCCGGAAATCTGTTCTTTCATCAATCGTGAAACATCACTTCGCTTGGAGCAAGTCCCAGTACCTGGCAGTACCACTATCCTCTTCTGTGACACCTTAACCGGAAAACCCAGGCCCTTTATCACCATATCATTCCGAAAAGCAGCTTTTTCGTCTGTTCACGGCCTGAGTCATCCCGGCGCCAGAGCTACCACTCGTTTGGTATCAGAACGTTTCGTCTGGCCCAACATGACGAAAGATTGCCGCCCATGGGTCCGAGCCTGTCAAGATTGTCAGCGCGCCAAAGTTACGCGACACACAAACGCACCAGTCGGAAACTTTACAATGCCATCTGCCCGGTTTCAACATGTTCATTTGGACATAATCGGACCACTTCCAGCGTCAGGAAACTATCGTTATTGCTTAACAGCCATCGATAGATTTACTCGCTGGCCAGAGGTCTGGCCTTTAGAACGCATCACTGCAGAGGATGTTGCCAACGCATTCGTAGCATGATGGATTTCACGATTTGGATCACCTCTACGTATTACCCCCGACCAAGGCAGGCAGTTTGAATTTTTACTGCTCCGGAACCTGGGTCTCTTGACTGGAACGCTAAGAACCCGCACCACTGCCTGGTACCCCTGCTCAAATGGCATGGTCGAGAGATTCCATCGTCAACTCAAAGCAGCTATTATGTGTCAGGCCGGTATGTCCTGGCTGCAAGCCCTTCCCATCGTTCTTCTCGGTATTCGTAGTGCCTACAAAGAAGACCGACCTCGGCACCTCTTCTGCCGAACTTGTTTACAGTGAACCACTACGCCTCCCAGGTGAAATACTGTGCACCGCGACGGAAGAACGTCTGGAAGATACATCCGACTTCGTGGACAAACTACGTCAACAAATGCGCAGACTACGTCCAACACCAGCCACCAGACATGGTCACAGTTCGACCTTTGTTTTCAAGGACCTTGAAACGTGCACTCACGTGTATCTTCGGGATGATTCGGTACGTGGTGCCCTGCAGCCACCATACACTGGCCCACACCGCGTGTTAGATCGCCAGGATAGAACTTTAACTGTTTTAAACAAAGAAAAACCAGTACGTGTCAGCATAGAAAGAGTGAAACCTGCCTTTCTGCTCAATGACGATTGTACTATTATGGAACGTAGTGCTGTGATAGAACTACCTAGCACACCAATCAACAAAGCAACGGCAACTACAGATCACGATACGCCGGACAACCCGAGAACCACAAGATCCGGTCGCCGGGTAAAGTTCCCCAAACATCTTCAGCCATAGCCTCATCAACTCCGTGGGGCCCTTAACAGTTGTCAGCGCAGTTTCGTCGTTGTCGCGGCGGCTGCTAACACAGTATCAACGATGCTCGCTGACAAGTAACCGGGCAACGATAAAAACAACCAGAGAGAGTACACCGTTGGCGAGGCGTACTAAACGCAGAGACTACATTGCCGCCAAGGAATTTAAAGATAAAATTTGTAGAGGGCAAATGTAGGTGGGTGCAGGATAGGGGGAAGATGGGTGTATAGGGATATTGCCACCGGAGTCTGTGCTCCATTGCAATTAAATTAAATTAAATTAAAATACAGAAGCTGGAAGTATTATTAACATTCGCATTGATATGTTATTTCAATGTAATGTGCATATGTATATGTGTTATTTATTGGTTACATTAAATGCATGGATAAGAGTTTCGTCTTCCATATCGTAAACTATGATATTGTTTATATGGGAAACTTAACTCCATAAGGTCAATTTTTCGAAGAGCATAACAGCCCTCAGACCCAAACCTTTAATGATATTGTATTTTAAGAAGTATGTATAGCAGCAACCTTTTAGTGGGTATTTTTCTTTTAATTAATTGTGAATTTGTGTAAATGAACATTGTTTTATAGAAAGCAACTATGTAAATGCTATGCAATATCCTCTTCAGTCCAGAGGTATCATATATGATACCTCTAGAAATTATTTTTTTCTCGGGCCTCTGCATAGCTGAACCTTTTTTGGCCTATGGTATCACCTACGATACACATCGCGCTTCTCACAGCTCATTAGTTCGATCTTCTGCCGAGTGTCACAAGGTGGCAGCACTGTTTTGAAACTTGGGATTCTGCATCTGTACAGCATGTCTCGTCGAAATAAAGGTAGATTCATATTTTTCTTCCATTTACAAGTGTTTTCACGTGATTTAATAACTTATTAAATCTGTACAGACATTTCACAGTTAAAATAAAACTATAAATTAATGTTATAACGAATTTAAAAACTTTAAACTTTTAGGTATCATATATGATACCTTGGGACTCAATGCCTACTTTTTTTTTTACATCGGTGGAAGTGTAATTAAATATTCTTTTCACTTGATTTCCAGGCTTGACTGATGAAAACATCACTGAGCTGGTCAGTAGAATTAATCAAGATTATTCTGGCATGGAGTTTGATGAATCTGATGATGCAAACAAATCAAAGTGCCTCTTGTTCAAATTCGACAAAAAAAAATGAGTTCTGGAGGCATTCAGATGAGTAAGAATAAGTATGTTACCAAAGTAATTACTTTTTTCCACTAGATAGTTTATTTAGAATAATTATTTGTCACTTTTAGTTTTCATATCGGTGACACCTCCAGATCAAAGTGAAGAAAGTGCTTCAGAAAAGGAAGCCATGCCTCTTGTTCAAATTCGACAAACAAATGAGTTCTGGAGGCATACAAATGAGGAAGAATAAGTATGTTACCAAAGTAATTGCTTTTTTCCCAATTGATAGTTTATTTAGAATAATTATTTGTCAATTTTAGTTTTCAGATTGGTGACGCCTCCAGTGAACTCAAATCGAACATTGTTGGCAGCAGCTCAGGAGCCACAGGTGAACTCACTACTGACAGGAATTGCTTTAACAAATTTTATAAAAAGTAAAATTAAATTAAATTGAGACAAATAAAATTAACAGTGATCCATGTGCTAATATCAAGAAAAGAAAAACTACTTTGAATATTTTTATTGTTGTAATTTTGTTTAAATATTTTGAATTATTTACTTTACAATTGTTGAAAATTTTTATATTACTTTTTATATTACATTTGTATGTTGCCCTATCTACAGACCTACAACAAATCTGAAGAATATGTGTATTGTTTATGACTTATTTATTTGCAATAAAACAGCATGAAGCAGTAAAGTTGTGTATATAATTTACCTGCTTGAGTCCCAAGGTATCATATATGATACCATCTATAAAAAATTAATTATTGTTTCAAAAAAAAAAATTATGGTCATTCATTGTTAACTAGCATTAACACAAAGTAAATAACACAATAGTAGTTCACTTGCACTTCTATTATGAGCTCGGGACTGAAGAGGATATGTTCAAGGACAGTATTATGCAAAGAAACATTGCCTCAATTTTGTAATTGTAAGTATTTACAGGAGCTGTGATATTTGGAGGACAATTTGTGATGTTTTAGATTGATTTATGAGCATGTAGATAATTTTGTTGTAAATACTTGTAAATATCTTTAATTTTGATTTACAGACACGAGATTTTAGTTTGAAAGTTTTATTCTGACGGAGTTACAAGTTCACTGAAAGATATAATCGCTGGAGCATTTGTTTTACATAACATCTTTGTATGGAGTCCTATGCCTTGAAGAAAAATAAACAAATTGGAAACTCATGATTAATTGACTTTCGGGTTATGTCGCGTTGTTTATTTCATTACCTGAGCAGAGATACTCTGACGAAGGCTGGAGGATGCCAGCTGAAAGCTCAGGTCATGAAATAAATAACACGGCATAACCCGAAAGTCAATTAATCATGAACAAAGATGTCCGTGGAAGTCTGAGGAATCATTTAAACTGGAAATTGATTTCTCAAGATTTTTTCCCCTCCAAGAAACAAAATACCTATCAGTGTGATGAGGGAATGTAACTGGGAATTGGATTATGGTCTGAATATGGTGTTTTAGTATGGGATCAAATTCAAGAGTTAGAGCTAGATTTGCTTGAAAAAACTACTACGGAACATAACTGATATGAAAAAGGAGATAGGTTGGAAATAATAAGAAGACAATAGGTGAATAGAGATAGTTCTTGGAGTGTAGAAGGCATATACGTATTGGTGATTATGCCTGTAAGGACACTGGTAGAATAATTAGGATTAGTACACAGAAGAGATTGGATGACCATAACCAAATTGGCACTTGATTTCAATTGCAAATGAGTAGGATTTTTTATTTTATATGTATAATGCACTAAGAGCCAGGAATAAATTATCAAGGGAAATATTGAACACTTTGACCAAAACACTGGAGATTAAAATTTGTAGGTAGATGTATCAAATGCACAAAAAAACAAAACAAATTTTAAAAAAACTATATCAGAATAAAACTCATAATAGGAAAATGTAGCAGAGCATATAAATAGAGAAGTAATATTGGACAAATTGATGATTCAGCCTTAAGTTATTATCATTATTTATTGTATGGAGTTATAACAATTTCATCAGAAATACAGTTAAATTAAAAGGATTAAAATATGTGACAAATAATTGTCATAAACAAAATTCATGAGTGCTATATATCTATCAACTGCTGATGGTGTGACATCAGTAAAATCCCTCATATTTCCTAAAACAGTATTATGTGCTATTGGAGGACTAGGCAGTGCCATGCACCGGGGCCCCCAGCTCAGGTGGCCCCACAAGGACAGCTCAGGGGGCCCCTGTGAGCAAACCGCAGATGACTTGCTAAATAATAAATAAATACAGGGTGTCCACAAATGAATATCGGGGTTTTAATGCTTTATAAGATTTATTACATTATCCTTACAGTTATAAATGATATGTCAAATGAAAGAGCAACTCAAACAGTTTTGTTCATTGGCACTAGTGCGCATGTGCATGAAATGTTTCCACTGCGATCCGCTAGAATGCGGTAGTAGCAAAGATGGCGACTAGTGAAGAGAAAGCGTTTTGTGTTTTACAGTTTGCAAAGACTGAATCTGTAGTTACTGTGCAGCGTGCGTTCCGCATTTAGTTCGGGCATGATCCTCCAAGTGACAATAACATCCGTAGATGGTGTCATCAGTTTGAAGATACAGGCTGCCTTTGTAAAGGGAAGAGCGCGGGATGACCAAGAGTTAGCGAAGAGACTGTTGAGCGAGTGAGAGAGTTGTTCACTCGTAGCCCAAAGAAATCTGTTCGGAAGGCTAGTCACGAATTAGAAATTTCTAAGTCGACTGTTTGGAAAGTTTTTAAGGAAACGCTTGCAACTACGTCCTTACCGTTTACAGTTGTTACAGGCTCTAAAGCCTGCAGACCATGGTTTACGTGCCAAATTCGCTAACGAAATGTTGTTACATGACGATGAAGATTTTCTACATGTTGTCTTCAGTGATGAATCGACCTTTCACCTCAGTGGACATGTTAACACTCATAAATTGCGGATCTTGGGCTCAGAAAATCCTCAAGAGATCGTACAAGTGCAACGAGACTCCCCTAAAATCAATGTTTTCTGTGCCGTATCCCGGCGGAAGGTTTACGGACCTTTCTTTTTTGATGAACCGACTGTAACTGGTACTTCTTACCTTGATACACTAGAGCAATGGCTCTTCTCTCAGTTGGAACAATATGAAACAGAGAACTTCATTTTCCAGCAAGATGGTGCGCCACCTCACTGGCATAACGAAGTACGCGGTTGGTTGAACGTAACTGTACCCGACCGCTGGATTGGCCGCAAGGGGCCCAATGACAGAGCTTGCTATGCGTGGCCTCCACGTTCACCTGACCTAACGCCATGCGATTTCTACCTTTGGGGTTTCATCAAGGATCGTGTGTATGTGCCTCCGTTACCAGCCGACCTTCTTGAATTACGACAGAGGATTGAAGCAGCTGTTGCAACAGTTACTGAAGACACACTGCTCAACGTTTGGGAAGAACTCGGCTACAGACTTGATGTGTGCCGTGTGAAAAATGTTGCCCACATAGAACACTTGTAAGCTTGTATATAAAACTGTTTGAGTTGCTCTTTCATTTGACATATCATTTATAACTGTAAGGATAATGTAATAAATCTTATAAAGCATTACAAACCCGATATTCATTTGTGGACACCCTGTAAATATAAAAAACAAATTAGCGAAGTCCCTACTTCAGCATTACACCTTCTGTGTCCAATTATCACTCTTAAGCTGTTTCCATATTCCTCTTTCCATCCTGAGTTTGTATAAGGTGCACTCTGGGACATGAAATTTTTGATGGTTAATTGGTGCAGATTTCCACATTTGGTGCAAATCATTTGTTCCCTACTAGGTCCATGACGTCTGGTCACTGACAGGAGAATCTTGTAGGACTTCATTGATGGGAAGCTCTAGTGGATAATCAGGGTGGTGTAGTTTTTGCCATTCTCACACCGTCTTCTGGGCATTTCAACTCTGGGAGTGATATGACTGATGATGTGCCAGGTGATGTATGTGGTTTTAAGGGTAGCTGTGACAATACATTAAATTAGCATGACATTTATCTTCCAAGTATAGACATTGTGTTGCCATACAGGGACACATTCTTCAGCAACTGGATTTACAGCTATCAGAAAAGCAGTAAGTAATGCATCTATTTGAACTCACCAGGGAGTGGCAGCCGATAGGATTTGACTTACATTACTCAAATACTTTTTGTAGGTTAAAAAATAGACCAATTTGGTGCTTTGGTGCTTCGGATGGAAAGTATATTTTACTTCTTGCTTGTAGAAGCATACATTTAATCATTGATTGGCTGGTTAGTTGTTTAGATGGGATAAACAAACTTTAGCTTTATTTACTTTAGAAATCACTTTTAGGTTAAGGGAAACTATTTATGAGAATAGGTATTGTACATAAACTACGAGGCTTGGTCTAGGGAGGGAAGGGGCTGGCTGGAAAACTAATCTTGGTTACCTGGGGGAGGGAGGTTCCAAGCCCGGCAATGTAGCTTTTCATTCATATTATTTGTCACAGTTAAAATGAGGTACAGAACACTGAACAGCATGTGAATATTTAGTCCGTCATTTAACTATCTCCGAATGTTATTTATGATAGTCTGAAAAGAAAAAAAAACAGTGAATAAAAGCTATGCAGGGGGGAGGCAAAAGCCACATTGGACTGCCTGCAAGGGCGGAAAGAGGGGTTCACAGGAGGCCAAAATGAAGCTACATAGTTTGTGGACACTGCCTCAGCTAAGAGAGATTTTATTAATTTTGGGAATCCATAAGTCAGTTTCAGATTATAGTTCTCTAGAACAAGAACAAAATAGAAACCTACAGAATTATTGTTAAGTTTACATTTTTGAAAAGTTGCTCTTGTTACCAAGAGCAATTCAGTTACAATACTTTTCTAATAATGGTTTAGTGATCTCAGCATTGCAGATATGCCCTAAAGATAACAAAGAGACTTAATAAATAATTTGGGATAAAAGAATGTAAGGTGACATTATCACTATTGCTGTAGGATATTTGGAAACTATGTACAACTGTAACAATTAGAGATAATATACAAATAGACCAACTAACACTGCCAGTTAGTGTGGTTTTAGTTAAATAACTAACTTGCAATGATTACTTGGTTATAATACTGCTTTCCTGTTCTTCATCTTCCAGGCATTTCTGACAAGGTATCGAAGTGAAAACATTTAATCCAATAATGACAACTGTAATTGACTATGAGTAATGCTGATCTTTCAATGTAATTGGATATTGTATTCACTGAAATAAAAGGAATTAACATTATGTATTAGACCATCAGCTTAGTGATCATAGTGTAGGCTTCACCAAAGCAATGGAAAAGAGTGGAGGGGGGGAGCAAGTTTTTTAAGCACATAGCAGCAGAAAATCAGAGACTTTTATAGCAGATGGTAAATGCATGAGCTTTCAATTAAGTACAGAAGGTTCTTTTTAATGTTAGTTGTTGATATGAATCCTGTGGTATAAAAAACTCTTCCTTGTTAGCACATGTAATGTTCTCTCATATACTCTCCTTATGAGTCACTTATATTACAGAAAATAGTCAACAGCCCAAACAAAAATGAAGAACAAAATGCCAATGGAATTCACTGTGCAACATTCCCAGAGGCTGTGGTCAATCAGCTTAAGCGAAGGCTGAGGATGTCGAAAGCTGCAGCTGGCAAACTGTGGTTCTTCCTTGTGGCGGATGCATCGCCGCCCGACAGGTTGGCACTCTGCACAGCCCCTGGGTAGGTAGCTTGAGAGAAGTACGCTCCACTCTGATCCTTAGCCTGAAATCAGTCAATTTGAGCAGTGGCAATCAAGCATCTTCAGCTAACCAACAACTGTCTGAGTGCTCCTACTAAATGTTCATGAGAGAGAAAAAGAATACTAGTTATCAAAATAAAATGTGTTTAGTGTTATGAGCAATTACAAATAATTTGTATTTACAATTTTCCAATGACAAATATACAATTTCCTGAAAATCTCAAAGCAATTAATTTTTTTCCTAAACTGACTTCTGATTGCTGAGGTGTATTCTTTGATTGTTTCGACAATTTCTAAAATTTATAAACGTTTCTCGGGAAACAAGCCGAGTTATATTGTTATTAAAGCACAATATTTCGGCGACTTTAATCTCCGTCGCCATCTTCAGGTGCAGTTGCAAGTCTTGAAGTCTGCCTTGAAGTCAACCTTGAGCGTGTTGTTTGTAAACTGGCATGGCAACGACAGATGTTGTTATGTTGCCTAGCAGCATCTCAGATGTCATTAGACGTCCGCGGAACACAAAAAGCAGAGCGTTGGTGATGAGCAGCCTCAATTACAGGAATCCATGCATCACTTATCTGGAATCCACAATCCCTGTTTACCAAATCAGACGCGAGGCGAATTTCAAATGCTTCTTTAATGACGCTGTCCCAGAAGCCTCTCGCATGTGTCAACATCTTAGTCGCTTCGAAATCAAAACCATGTCCTTCTGTTAAACTATGTTCCGCCACTGCTGATTTGTCTTTTTGCCCCAGGCGAACATGACAGGCGTGTTCCAAACAACGTTGTTGTACGCACCGTATGGTCTGACCGATGTATTTCTTTCCACATTCACACGGGATGCAGTAAACTCCGGGTGTACGCAGGGCAAGGTCATCTTTTGGAGAGCGCAAAATGTTTCTCAATTTTGGTGGTGGTAGAAAAATGCTCTTAATGCCATTTCTTGCCAGGACTCTTCCGACCCTAGATGTTGTGGCGCCAGAGTACGGCAAGAAGGCTAATTTATCGTGTGGACCATTATCGTGTTTATTAGGCCTACGTTTCATTTCCCGAAATGCCAACTGTATCTAACTGTAACTGTCATTAATCTGAGTGGTGGTGAATTAGACGCTGCCACCTTTTCAGTTCTATCTAAAGGGCTAAATTTTGTGCCAGTACCCAAGACCATTCCATACAGGGAAATTCTCACTGGCGTCGAGCTAGCCGTTCGTGGTTTGCCTGTGAGCGCTGCTGAAGAGATAAGGCGAGAAACCAGCCGAATATTAAGCAAGGCCAAACCGCCTCAGCCCAACACCACAGCTGCTGAGCGTAAAGCACTTTGGTCATTGCGTCGCAACCAAGATATTATCGTCCTACCAGCAGACAAGGGGAACGCTTCGGTGGTTCTTACGATGACAGATTATCTACGAAAAGTAGAAGAACTTTTGGTGGACGCGTCTTACCGACAAGTGTCGAAAGATCCGACCAATGCGGTGGCGAAGAAAACAACAGCTCTGCTGAAATGTTCTGGGCTACCAGAAGACACTATTAAACAGTTACAACCCCGCGCAGCTGTTCCACCCAGACTTTATGGATTACCAAAAATCCATAAACAAGGAACACCATTACGGCCAATAGTTTGTACTATTGGATCGGCTACTTATAACCTGGCTCGATACTTGACCGGGCTATTATCGCCAATTGTGGGAAAATGTGTTCACCATGTAAAAAACTCGGTGGAATTTATTAATACTGTTAAAGAACTTCACCTACGTCAACAGGATTTGATGGTGAGCTTCGATGTGGTTTCCCTCTTCACCAGGGTTCCTCTGGCTGATACGATGGCTCTACTACAACAGCACTTCGAGCCCAGGTTAGTTGAGCTGTTCCACCACACATTACAATCATCGTACTTCTTGTATGACGGGCACTACTATGAACAGGTCGAGGGAGTTGCAATGGGCAGTCCCCTGTCACCTGTTATAGCTGATTTCTTTATGGAACATTTTGAGGAGAAAGCGTTGGAAAGTGCCCCATGAAGCCCAGTGCCTTCTTTAGGTATGTGGATGACACATTTGTTGTTTGGCCTCATGGCAGAGACAATCTAGATAAGTTTCTCCTTCACTTGAACAGTGTCAACAAAAACATCCAATTCACGATGGAGGTTGAAAAGGAAGGCCGCTTGCCCTTTTTGGACATTCTGATTATAAAGAAATCTGATGGAACTTTGGGACACACGGTGTATAGGAAGCCAACGCATACAGACCTTTACCTAAACGCGCACAGTTATCATCACCCTGCACAGCGCAATACAGTACTAACTACTCTTGTCCACAGAGCGCGGGCAATATGTGATAAAGACAACCTTCCTAGTGAGTTAAAACATCTCCGTGATACCTTCAGAAAGAATGGATACAATGAACATCAGATACAGTTGGCATTTCGGGAAATGAAACGTAGGCCTAATAAACACGATAATGGTCCACACGATAAATTAGCCTTCTTGCCGTACTCTGGCGCCACAACATCTAGGGTCGGAAGAGTCCTGGCAAGAAATGGCATTAAGAGCATTTTTCTACCACCACCAAAATTGAGAAACATTTTGCGCTCTCCAAAAGATGACCTTGCCCTGCGTACACCCGGAGTTTACTGCATCCCGTGTGAATGTGGAAAGAAATACATCGGTCAGACCATACGGTGCGTACAACAACGTTGTTTGGAACACGCCCGTCATGTTCGCCTGGGGCAAAAAGACAAATCAGCAGTGGCGGAACATAGTTTAACAGAAGGACATGGTTTTGATTTCGAAGCGACTAAGGTGTTGACACATGCGAGAGGCTTCTGGGACAGCGTCATTAAAGAAGCATTTGAAATTCGCCTCGCGTCTGATTTGGTAAACAGGGATTGTGGATTCCAGATAAGTGATGCATGGATTCCTGTAATTGAGGCTGCTCATCACCAACGCTCTGCTTTTTGTGTTCCGCGGGCGTCTAATGACATCTGAGATGCTGCTAGGCAACATAACAACATCTGTCGTTGCCATGCCAGTTTACAAACAACACGCTCAAGGTTGACTTCAAGGCAGACTTCAAGACTTGCAACTGCACCTGAAGATGGCGACGGAGATTAAAGTCGCCGAAATATTGTGCTTTAATAACAATATAACTCGGCTTGTTTCCCGAGAAACGTTTATAAATAAACAACGCCGAGAGAAATTACATTCATTTATAATTTCTAAAATATTTTCTTTCACCAACAAACACTATGAAGAAATTTAAAATCAAAGAAAAATAATAGATAACATATTATTTTGACAATTGTGATATTACAATTACTTGCCTCCCCTTTAACTTCACTTTAAACAATTCATTTTTGTGGAAAATAAGAAATTGGTTCATTTTTTGTAATAAGATGAGACTCAATCATGTGATGTTTTATTCTGTATACTGTGTGAAAATGTTTTGAATAAGTGTGATAGAGCTCTTGTGTTTTCAATACTTAATACATAAATTAAAGGACATGTTGTGCCAGCCAGCATAATTAAGAATGACTTGCACCAGTGGTTTTCAACCTGTGGGTCACAACCCCCAGGGGGCTCCCAAATCTTACCCAGGGGCTCACAATAGCAAGCCAGGTAAATATAAAGATGAAGGGTTTTAGGTATTACAATACAATAAAAAATTTCAGTGAGAAGGCTGTGCCTGTTTATTTTTTAAGAAAAATTTGATTAATGATTGTATTTATGAGACGCAAATAACCAAATAATTTTCTAATTGGAGCCTATTTCTCTTCTTTCTATCATATTTCAGGTAGTTGTCATCATAAAGTCTATTTTTTTTCAGTTTTAATTTACTTCCATCACATGCTCTTGTAGTGGACATGAAGGGCTGCACAGATATTTCGAGAACTCAATTTTACCCTTGCCCATAGCAAATCTAGTCTATACTTGCTAGCCTACTCGGACAACTGATTGCTGTGAATGAAAACAAAATATTCCTATGCAGCCACTGATCTCACCTACCTGCCTCCTGTACAGTCACCACAGTGCCTGCAACTACCTTGCACAGTATTTGATTTCCTGATAGAAAGAAAATCAAATACATAGTTTTTAAAATCACTGACAGTTTTATCACAGACCTGGGTGGTCGCCTAAGTATTTTTATGGACCTGGGGATTACCAAAAAGAGTTTTTACTTGTAAAGGAGTCACATATTCAAAAAGGATGGAAAACATTGTTCTAGACTATTAAAATTTATTTAATTTAATTTAATTTAATTGCAATGGAGCACAGGCTCCGGTGGCAATTTCCCTACACAGCTATCTTCCCCCTATCCTGCACCCACCTACATTTGCCCTCTACAAATTTTTTCTTTAAATTCCTTCAAAGTTTTCGGTAAATTATTCATCGTTTCTCTTGGTAACTCATTCCAATCCCTGACACCCTTACCTAAAAAAGAGAATCTTCCTACACCCTTGTGCCTGAAATCGAGTGCCAGCTTGTGGTCATGGTCATCTTTTCCCTTCCATGCACTACTTTTCATACCTACTGCAATATCTTTCCATGCCTCATCACCAGTATATGCCCTGTACACTCCCATGACCCTCCTCATCCTCCTCCTGTCTTGCAATGAATCCCATTCCAGCTCCTTTATCATATCCGTCACTGATTGCATTCTGCGATAATTTCCAGAAACAAATCTAGCAGCCCTTCTTTGCACCCTCTCCAACTCCTGTATTTGATACGTAAAATGAGGGTCCCATACTACACTACCATATTCGAGCAATGGTCTGACCAAAGTTTTGTAACCCAATTCCTTGACTTCTCTCGTACATCCCCTCATAACTCTCTCCAACAAGTGCAGAACTCTGAAACCTTTTCCTACCACCTGTCCTATGTGTCCTGCCCAGTTAAGTTTGTTATCAAAAGTAATTCCAAGATATTTGCATTTCAAGTCTTCAGCAAGCAATTCTTTCCCCACCTTATATTCATAATTAACCTTTTGTTTTTTATTTGTGTATCTAATAAGCTGACTCTTCTTTGCATTTATCTTCATTCCATGTTTACTAACCCAATTAGATATCCTGTCCAGATCACCCTGCAACTGTTTACAATCCTCTATCGTTTTGATTCTTTTATACAGCATTATGTCATCTGCAAACAATCTAATTTCAGATAGTAAACAGGCAACACAATTATTCATTAGAATAATGAATAGCAATGGTCCCAATACGCTACCCTGTGGCACACCCATTTTTACTTCCACTTCTTTTGATACTACATTTCCTACCCTAACTTTCTGTTTTCTACCTTTTAAAAATTCTTCTACCCAGCAAATCACTTTCTTATCCACTCCAATGGTTTTTACCTTATTTACTACCATTTTATGGCTTACTCTGTCAAACGCCTTAGACAGATCTAGTGCTACACTATCAATTTGGCCTCCCTTGTCCATTTCATCTGAAATATCTTGCATATATCCCACCAACTGAGATTCGCATGAATATCCTTGCCTGAAACCATGTTGCCTGCTTGAAAACCAATTACGTTCCTCACATATATTTCTGATGTGGTTGCATATCAATCTTTCCATTAATTTACCTACCACTGATGTCAAACTGATTGGCCTGTAATTCTCAACTCTATTTCTCACCCCTCCCTTATGTACCGGTACTACTATTGCACTTTTCCAGTCCTGTGGTAAGCAGCAAGTGTCTAGACTCAATTTAAATAATATTTCAAGATAAGGTACAATGTCACATCCGGCTATCTTTAAGATATCTGTAGTAATATTATCTTTATGTTTTTTCAGCTTTCTTATTTCCTTCATGATTTCCTCAGGATGGATATCAAATTTTTTACTATCGTCATTTCTAATTGTGTTGTTAAGCTCGTTCTCCGAATTAGACCCTCCTGTTTCTGATTCATTTTCCCTAATGCTTTCTCTGAACCAGTTACTTAAAATCTCTGCCTTTTTCAAATCGTCAGTAACTTCTTCTCCATCCTTATCTATAAGTGTCTCTACATCCTCCCTTCCCCTCAGTTTCCTGATATAGCCATAGAAATTTCTAGATGCATCAGTCAATGGTCCCCCTGCACTGACAATACTCTTCATAAACCCATCTTTGGCCATTTTCTTTGCTGTTATTAAGTCCTTGTGTATCTCATTCAAAGCAATCTCAAAACCTTGTAAATTCATTAAAATTTCATTTATTTTTATTTAGTTACACATAGTTTTAAGTAAATTTTATTTTTTCTGATTATTTAGGCCATTTTTTAATGTTCTACAAATGGGAGTAGGTGAATGAAGAATTTTTTCTGTGGGTTATAAAATGTTGGTTAAATGGCAGCCTGCAAAGTTGGTTGGATTGTTGCTAAGAGTAAATTATACTAATTTAATGCTCAATTTTGGATTGGTAAATTTTGACAAAGAGTCCAATATCTGTTTTGAAAGAACTTCTGGACTAATTTAATTGTAATGAAACACTTTCTCCAATGGCAATTTCTCTACACATCCATTTTACCCCTTTTCTTATGAATGGGACATTGTAGGCAAGGCTAATTCTAAATTACAATTCATTGTCGTATTTTGAGGAATTGTAATGCTCATACAAAGGAGATAGCGTATAAAACACTAGTGCGTCCGCATCTGGATTACTGTTGTTGAGTCTGGGATCCGTATCGCAAGGTTCTGATTGACTCAGTGGAAAGAGTGCAGATGAGAGCCGCTCGATTTGTGACTGGTTGCTACAGCCCTTATGAAAGCGTCACAAAATTGATACATTGATTGGGCTGGGATAGTTTGGAAGACAGACGACGGAGCTTGCATTCGAATTTATTGGAGAATATGCAAAAAAATTTAAATTTCCAGGGCAATGGAATACTTCTTCCGCCAACCTATTTAGGTCGCAATGACCGGAGGGATAAGATTAGAGAAATAAGATGCCGTACTGATGCTTTTATGTATTCCTTCTTTCCTCGTACCATTTGGGATTGGAATGTGCAGGTTTAGGATTCGTGCTTAGCACCCTCTGCCCCCCACAATGTTTGTGATTTGCAGAGTATGGATGTAGATGTAGATGTAGATCCCACAAAGTTTTGCCCTCTAGTAATTTCAGCTTTAAATTGTCACAGAATCTTTGGTATATTAGTAAATGTTTCTAATCCCTCACACCCCTATCTATAAAAGAAAATCTTATCACACCATTATGCTTTCTGCTTGTAATAGAGAGCCAGTTAGTGGTCATGGCCATCCTTTCCCTTCCATGCATCTCTCCTAATTCTTCGAACACTATCTTTTCATTCCAACACCAATATATGCCTTGTACACTCCCATAACACTCTTTATGCTCCTCATATCTTATAAATCCATTATCAACTCCTTTATCATACAAGTTAGTGATTGTTTTCTGCAGCAATTTGCAGAAACAAATGTTTCAGCCCTTCTTTACACCCTCTCAATCTACTGTATTTGAAACCTAAAATGCGGGTCCCACTAATATTCAAACAATGGTATGACCACAGTTTTGTAACCCAATTCCCTTACTTTTCTGATCCATCCCCTCATTACTCTCTCCATCAAGAGAAGGATTTTATAACATCTTCCTACTACCTCTCCAGCTTGTCCTACCCATTTAGGTTTGGTATCAAATGTTATGGTATTTACATTTCCCTACCTTATAATCATAATAAGCTGCTTCTTCTTTTGATTTGTCTTCATCCCATGTTTACCTAGCAACTATATATTTTGTCCAGATAACCCTGTAGCTGTTCATACTCTTCTCCCTTTTTGATACTGTTGTATAATATTGTGTCATCTGCAAACAACCTAGCTTCAGATCAGGCCCACCGCTAGCTGTTCGAATGCCCATGTACAATACCGATCATGCCGCCCCCTACAGACAATGGTTGGTCTATGAATTTTGTGAGCGAGATCAAAAAACTTAAGCAGCAGTTGAGCCAAAATAGAAAAAGATCGCCGCCGCTATATAAATTTCCCGTTGCGACCTATATCCAACGTTTTCTTTAGCTCTGCTTCTGTCCTGGCAACAATAGTCAATGACTTGATTTGCCACACCCCTAGACATGCCACCCATGTGCGGTACATGCCTTGCAGGCTCGCTTACGGCGGGTATGCCTCAGATATTAAACCATCAACACAATCAATCATTACAATAATGAATAGCAATGGTCCCATTTTGCTACCCCATGTGTGAGTGGAGACTTTCCCGGTGTATCGATGCAACAAAATCCTCTCAAGTGTCCAGCCAGATGGTGTTGTAAAAACACGATGTTTTGACAGCTGACTCTGCTGTCTTCATCAGGTATCTTGTAGCTGTCGCAAGCTGGCTGTTACTGCCTGAACTGGTTTGGCCACCCGTCGAACCTCCTTTATACCTATAGCTGGAAGGTCCGCTCACTCTGATTGGTCAAGAGCGCCGGCTTATTACAGAGACAGTTGCGGCCACCGACTGACATCATTTGCGCCTTCCCGCCCGGATGTGCTGGTGGGTCCACTCTGTTTGGCCATAAGCCCTGGCTAAATCTGCAGTCCGCTGCGGCGCCTGACTGGTGTTATTTGCTTGATCCTTGGGCTATATGTGAAGCTCCTAAAATCCTACCTCACCAGCTGCACCTTCAGAGTCAAGGTGGATAAGGCTTACTCCTCTATCAGGAACATTGAGGTAGGAGTTCCTCAGGGCTCCATGCTAGGGCCAGTGCTATACTCTCTATACACCGTTGATGTACCAAATAGCAATGGGGGTTCTTTACTGCTACCTATGCCGACCAGCGCCGGATTAAGAAAGCGCGAGGCCCGTAGCAAATGTGAAGAACAGAGGCGCTTGATTGTTGCAGTCCGGGGAAAAAAAGTAGAGCTAAAAAAAAAAGGTCGCCGGCTAGCCTAGGTGCGGGGCCTCCCTAGGAGGCACGAGGCCCCCTATAAGGTGCAAGGCCCATACCATTTGCTACCTCCTGCTACGTGGTTAATCCGGTACTGATGCTGACGATACAGCTTACCTGGCCACCAGTCACAGCAGAGCACTGGCCACTGCAGGAAGTTCTCCAGGTAACTGAGGCCTGGTTTAGGAGGTGGCGCATTGACATAAATCCTACCAAGACCCAAGCCATAATGATAACCAAGTGACTTGGAGCCCGTTGACCAACTCATCCAGACCCATCACTTTGCCTCTATGGTAGAGAAATTCCATGGTCCAACTCAGCACACTACCTGGGGGTGACAATAAGGGTGACTCTGGACAAGATACTGAACTGGTGTAGCCACATCAATGAAATCCGTCGGAGAGTAAGCACCAGGCTCCACAGCCTCTACTGAGTGCTAAATAAGTACAGCAAACTAGCCCCTGCCATAGGAGTCAAGATATACACCTCGCTCATACGCCCCATTATGTAATATGCATGTCATGTGTGGGTATATGCCAGTGACAACCAAATAAGAAAGCTCCAGATTATCCAAAATAGGGCCTTAAAGAGAGCCCTCCATCTCCCGTGCCAGTTCCCCATAGATGCACTCCATGAGGCCGCCGGTATACCTAAATTGAAGGACACATTCTGTAAACTGGCAGAAACATTTTACAAAAACGCCAGGCTATGCACCCGGCGTTCAACTCCATTGGTCGCTGTGTCAACAGCGATGATAGGCATAGAAGACCGCTCAGTCTCTTAACAAACTGACACCTAAAAGACGACACATAAACAGTAACGTATTGTAACGCCTTCATTATATAGTAGGCAATGTCTTCGGACAAATACTCCACCCTCCACCTGCCTGTAACCTAAGGCAGTCATGGTGCCATGTGTGTGTGAAGATCTGCGTCGCTCTCGTCGGAGATCACTAATGATAGGTCTCCAGGCTTCTCTCAGATAGAGCCCGCCGTCCCTATTTATGTTGTTGTCATTTAGCCGGGTCTCCAACACCTCGCTTATGACCGAGAACCAGAAGGAAGAGACCCTAGCCAGCACTACTGTGTTGTCGAACTCTATCCTGTGTTCTTCGTCAAAGGAATGCTCCGCTATCGCAGACTTTTCCAGTTGCATCAGCCTTAGGTGACGTTTGTGTTTGACAAGGCGCTCTTTGATCGTTCTGATGATCTGACCGATATACACTTTGCCGCAGTCACGCGGTATGGAATAAATCCCATGTGTCATCAAGCCCAGGTCATCTCTTACCGAACGCTGCATATCACGTATCTTGGCGGGGGTCCGGAGGATACTTTTTATTCCATATCACGCCCAGGTGTCTTCCAATTTTTCCCGACGTGTTCCCGGCATATGGAAGGAAAGCAAGAGTTTTCGGTGGCTCTTCTTGCTCCGACGGTGGTCTTGGTGGCTTCTGTATAAAGGCACACTATCTGACGTCGAGAGTAGCCGTTCTGTTCGACGACGGTCTTGAGATGTATCGTTTCTATCGGCGGCTCTCGCGATCTGAGATGGCTCTCGCGATCTGAGATTGCTCGCACGATCGGAGATAGCTCTCGCTCTGTATACCAGTGTGGCAAATACAGCGTTGCGTTGTGCCGGATGATGGAAGCTGGCTGCACCCAAGTAGCACTCAATGTGGGTGGGTTTGCGGTATACGCTATGTACCGTCGGGTTTCCGCTTTATGAGGATGTCCAGGAATGGGTGCCAGCCGTCCTTCTCCATTTCCTTGGTGATGCGTATATTAGGATGGATTCCGTTGAGATTATCGAGGAATTCTTCCAACTCTTGAATACTGTGTGGCCACACAACGAAAGTATCATCGGCATAACGTTAGAAGCAAGAAGGTTTGAGGGTGGCACTCTCTAGTGACCTCTCTTCAAAATCCTCCATGTAGAGGTTTGCTACTACCGGAGAGAGTAGTGACCCCATAGCCACTCCGTCAGATTGTTCATAGTACCTCCCTCCATACATGAAATAATTGGATGTAAGAACATGTTCAAAGAGGTCTGCGGTGGTCGCTTCAAAATGACGGCGTATCAAGTCAAGTGTGTTCCTTACCGGTACGCGAGTGAAGAGCGATACCACGTCAAAGGTGATCAGTATGTCAGTATATGAAACCATTAGGAACTGGATGGTCTCCACAAATTCCGTCGAGTTCTTGACGTGATGACAGCAACGACCCATAAATGGTCTATGAAGGCTTGTCAGATACTTGGCAAGCTGATAAGTTGGTGCCCCAATGGCACCGACAATAGGTCTTAATGGTACACCCTGCTTTTGGACCTTTTGCAAGCCCTACAGTCTCGGTGGTCTTGCGGCGCTTAGCTTGATTCTCTTGGACACCTCTTCCGGTAGTTCGGCCTTCTTAATGAGAGCCATCGTCTTCTTCACAACTTTTGCGGTAGGGTCGGCGTCCAACTGTATGTAAGAAGCATCATCAAGGAGGCTCATCACCATTTCGTCATACTGTAATGTGGAAAGGAGAACAGTCGCGTTTCCCTTATCCGCTAGTAAAACAACTATGTCGTCTCTGTGGCGTAAAGCATTTAATGATTTACGCTCTGTCATTGTGATGTTGTTCTTAGGTGGCATGGCCTTCTTCAAGACCTGACAGGTCTCACGTCGTACTTCTTCAGCTGCTTCTCCCGGTAGGCTGCGCACGGCCCGTTCCACCGCACAAATGATCTCCTTCGTGGGAATTCGCTTAGGGGCAGGAGCGAAATTCAGGTCACTAGCCAGCTTGGAGGTAGTTGTGTCATCGAGCTGAATCCTGGTGAGATGACCAAAGAGCGGTCAGATCCAGCAGATTTGTCTCCCTGGAAACTTCCCACCAAACGGTCGTATTTGGCGATATGCGTCGCTGTAGTTTTCTCCCATTCTAGGTTCATTTGCGCAGGTTTTTCAACGTCCACTCAGTCCAAGGAATCAGGCGAAAGCCTTGTCGACAAGATGAAATGACAAGACAACATCTCCCGAGCGTTGCGGTCGAGTTCAAAGCGCGTGAAGCGGATCCGCTCCCGTAGTAGTGAGAGGCTGGCTAGACGTAATATTTTCTTTGCTGCCCTGTTGCAATATGGTGCTTCCCCGAAGCGAATCGAGGTACGATGTCATTGCCTCGACACCTCTAAAGAAAATTCAAGGAGCTGAGCAGTCTTGCTTTCTTCTTGCACAGTTTCTCAAGCTGCCTTACTTGGTGGAACATCACCTCACCATAAAGGTAACTGATGTGTGAGTGGAGACTTTCCCGGCGTATCGATGCAACAAAATCCTCTCGGGTGTCCAGCCGGATGGTGTTGTAAAAACACGACGTTTCGACAGCTGACTCTGCTGTCTTCGTCAGGTATCTTGTAGCTGTCGCAAGCTGACTGTAACTGCCTCGACTGGCTTGGCCACCCGTCGAACCTCCTTTATACCTTCATCTGGAAGGACCGTTTGCTCCGATTGGTCGAGAACGGCGGCTTACGGGGCTTAAAATTAAGGCTGCTCACGCTCTACACCGGCCTGCCCTCTGCCTTCAGCAGGGGGAATGAAAGAGAGTAAAAATAAAATTTAAGGCTCCTTTTCAGAAGCTCTTTCTGGAGGCCCAATTGCTGACCCATGCTCCTGGCCGCGACTGCTTTTACAGCCTAGAAGACAATTACGTTCTTACTGTTGAGCTTCCTTGACTTCTTTAGAACTTTTATAAATTGGGCTTTATAAATCATAGATAATATGACAGTAGACATGCAAGCATTAAGTTCCATTTTTTAATTTAAGCATAAAAAATAATGGGTCCGGTTTAGGCAACTGAAGGGGGTCCGGTTTGCGCAACTGTAGCCCGTATTTTGTTAACCCAATAGATTTTTAACCAAACTTCTCAACCTTATCATTTAAGGGTATATATAGATCGGAAGGCCTACCTGCTCATATCCAGGAAAAATATAGCAGAATGTAAAATGTTTGTCTACTGAAAAAGCACGTAATGGCGATTTAATTAACAACCAATGAAGCGGGCGACGTGAGCATACTGCTACATAGTGGTGGAGGCCTAAACTACTATTCACATTTGATACTGTTAGAGTTCAGAAGAATGCAGAGGCAGGAGACAGGGGGTCCAATTTAGGGGAAGGGGTCCTGTATACTGCACTTTCCTCTATTATTGTTACTATTACTATTTATTAATAGCAAGTTGTTATTTTAATGTCTCAGAACTAATTAAATAACAAACTGATATATCTTAAATCAAACAGAGGTTCAAACAACTGATTTAATTACATATGGATTGAGAAATTAGAACTGTTACATTACTTATATCAAACTGTTTACGTATACTATAATTTTCTTAATACCATGCTAATGATTACTGGTTTTGCAGGGCAGCCGCATTGCTTATGCTGTATTCTGAGTTCCCATGACCATGGAAGTGGAAGAAAATCGACAATTACCATGTCTCGACGATGGATGGTAATATTGTGTATCCCAATGTGACGCAAACTAACAGATATCTGCCCGCCATGTTGTAACATCAACCGTCAACGAAGAGGGGCGTACTATCATCATTAAACCTAAGAGCGAGAAAACTATGAGACACGGAAAGTCTGACGGAAGAAATGGAGACTCTTACAAGAATATTCCGGACCAAAACGCCTACCGTGAAGTGGACATCAGAAGGTTTTTAAGAACTAACAAACCCATGGAAGACAACTTAGCCCATGGTACTAATATACAAAGGAAATTCGCCTGTCTACCATATGTACGAGACCGCATTGCAAAATATTTAAAGTAGGTGGAGATAAGAACAGTTTACAAGGCTCACTGCAAGCTTGGCCCCCCATTAACAAGGGTAAAAGACCGGTTACATCCACACCAACTGGCGGGTGTTTACGAAATCAGATGCAGCTGTAGCGGCGTTTTCATTGGTGAGACAGGTCGCGTTGTGACGGAGAGACTTAGAGAGCATATCCGCCTCTATAAACACAGCAACAGCGATAAATCCGCCCACCAGAACCGCCCACCCACTTCGCGCCGGGCAGCGGACATATCTGCAGCAAGGAGTAGCAGCAGCGTGACTCCAGTCCTTTGTCTACTGGGGTCGAAGTGGTGGACTATTCGAAAAAAGCAACCGTCAACTGAGTCCACCATTCTCGTCTTCGATGCTAGGGACTTCCAGTAGCCAACGATAAGAAGATGAAGCGCCGGATGCACTACACAACGTCCGCAAACCGGGAACCGTGCAGTGCACAGCCACAGCTATACCAATCACCGGAAACCGCAACAGTGTGTGACGCCGGCCGAAGCGCTTGGGTGGCCATTTTGGCTGTTGATTTCTACTGCGTGACTGTGGGCAAACCTCTGCAGTGCAGACGCTGGATAACCTCCAACGGGCACGCCGAGAACGAGCTGGGGGATGATACTGAGGGAAGCGCGGCAGTATGGGGACCGGCGAGCCTCCGGCTGATAACTGCTGTGTGGAGAGGCGAGCCAACCCGGACGGACGAAGACGATCATATCCCTGGCATGTACGCTGGCGACAGCGCGGCGGCGCGGAACTCAGCGAGCCACCTGGAGCGGACGCTGCGGACCTGCTGCTGTGCGTGATCTGGCAAACCTGCATGGCGAGGATGTCGGCGGAAGACCTGAGGGGCTGGTACCGTCGTGGCTGGGACGCCATAAGCTGAAACCGGCGCACCGTCTGGTGGGGACACTGGAGCTCCGTCGCGGCGAGGACGCTGGAATTATGGGGCTGCCAGGGAGATCGCCGCGGCGCAAGCCGGCGGAACCACTTCGGCTATGTGGCCGGTGGATGCTCCACTTACCCCTCGTGGCTGAAAAGCCACGTCGTGGTCGGAGGTCGTTGGTCTTGGCACGCGGATGCCGACGAGTCGTCCTGGCGGGGACCTGGTGACCGCTGATGACGCGGACGTCTTAAGTTGCAAGCGCTGGACCTCTGCTTGCGGGAACCGTCGCAGTGTGGACGTCGGAACCCGTACTGCCACAATGGACTACACTGGCGCGGCGACCACAAGGTCACCACGCCAGGCATTCTCACACACATCCACACCGGGAGACGGCATGCCACCCCCAGGGTAGGTAACTGCATGACACCCTAACCAACAAACAACTCCCACATCATCCTCAACTGTAGTACATATTCTGTCGCGGTACTGCCAGTATCTTAGCCAGCCGCCCTTATATCCCACCTTAACTGTCGCAGAAGTGTTTATGAAGGGGGTAAAACCCTGGCACTTTTTTTCCTACTGCCCTATCTCTTTTTCAAAAGTTTCTGTCTATCTTATCCGATGGACCCATGTATACGGGCGGACGCCTGGATGCATGGAATACATCGCAATCCCGTTCCTGTGATCACCTATAGATTTACTAACTTAATGCATGTGCAGAGGCTAGCAATAGATAACAGGAAGGCCACCATGCTTGAAGGAGCGGGTTTTGGGGGCTCCCTCAATTCTTTTTTTAAACAAAGATAAACCGCCATGGTTCGCCATGTCATCAACACCATGCACCAGTGGTGGATGCAGGATTTTTGGTTTGGGAGGGGCTTGAGCGGCTTTTGGTTTTGGAGGGGGGGCTTGAGCGGATTTCGTTTGGGGTGGGGGGAGAGCCTTGAGTAGGGTAAGGGTAGGGTTTATAATCATGGCGCCCTTAAAAGATCAGTACAGCTAAAAAAAAAAAAAAAAAAAAAAAAAGTCTCAAATCTCCAAAATTACGATTTTTGAGGTTGACCTAGATACTTTTGGGGGAGGGCTTGAGCCCCCTAGCACCCACCACCCCTAGATCCGCAACTGTCGGGCACGAATAAAAATTTGAAGATATGAGGCTTCTGTGGACAGAGGATCAGTGGTGGCCTCGACTAGTGAAGCAGGCAGCGGAAGTTTTAAATAAAATTAACAGCTTCAAAGAGGATAGCGGGCTGTAATTCTGTGAGGCTTGGCACTCGTTTGCTATATAAATAAACAATCATTGTATCCCTGACGAAGGCTGTAGAATGCCAGCAGAAAGCTCAGATTGCAAAATAAACAATGCTGCTTACCCCTTAAAACCAGTAATTATTAACAAAGACGGCCACGGAAGCTTGAAAAATCATTGAACTACCAAGACTTTAGCTTTTTGTAAATTAATAAAACTTGCAATAAATAAATGAAGTTATCTTACATTAATCACGTGAAATTAAAACTGTTATTTATAAAGCATAGATAATTTAGCAATAATGCTAAGAATTTAGTTATAATTTAAAGATTTTAAAGTAATTTAGTCAACAAAAATTTAGCTGGTGGTGCAAAAACGTTGTTTTGTAAACAATATTTCACACAACCAACGATCGTCCAGTTTGTTTAATTGATTAATATTATGTTATATCATTTAAACTAACCTTACCATCACTGCTCAGAAAATTAATTACTTTACCTACTTAACGACCGTTTAACCTGCAATTTTTAAGTTTTTATCAACCCTCAAAGCATATTCGTTCCGCGTTACATCTTCCGTCGACTCGAGTGAGTCAGGAGTAGCATTATTTGGTGAACGCTACATGAACAATTAACTGACATTACTTCGAGGAATATTAGACGGTGCTCGTGACAGAACATGTTTTACGGTAAGTTGATTCACACGAACATTACGGTAACACAGCCTATTACAAAAGCGCGTTGGGCTTAAACACCCGTCGGTTATCTAGGCGACTAGGCAAATTTACGAGGCAATAGGAGAAAAGTTTCTGTAGTTATTCAAGCTGGAATTTGTCTCGCGAAAGCTGAGAGAGTCTTCCGCTTCAGGAACTAATGCCATCTGCTCTCCATTAACAGGTGCAGTGCAAGCGGAAACTAAGCAAGTAGCATATAATTTTCCTGGGATATTAAGAAAATTGAGTTATAAAAATCAGAAAGTACTTAAAAGCTGTTTTAGGGTGACCTTCGACATCGGGATAACATCTACTTGTGAATAGTAACTAGCTAGATAATTTTTTTAATGTTGCGTTTATTTTTGTTTATTTATACATTTTCCATCAATTAGTTTTCCTATTCATGAAGTTTGGCTAACACTCAGAAGTCCATTATCTACACTTGTACAGATTAATGATTTTTTTTTAAAGTAAGTACTTTTTTTGTTTCGATGACAAACATTTTAGTTGGTAGGCTATCAGATTTTTTAGATTTGGCAATAATATTTCTAAACAGAAGTATAAAAAAACATTTTGAGAACTTACAAATGAGCTGAAACAGGATAATGATGTCTTCGAAGAAAGGGAAGTGACTTTTAATGGCGTAACCCAAGCCTTTTTGTTGCGGCCGGCCAGTTAGTTCGACTAGCCTCGCATTGCAATTGTTCACAACGGGCCGGTTTCCAGCAAACACCCCCCATCCTATGAGGGGACATCCATTAGTGAGATCTGGACGGACACCCCCCCCCCCCCCCTTGCTGATCGACTTCGTAGTTTACGTCTTTAGCCCTGTTTCCTAGGGCGGTTATACTCCCTACAAAAGGTGATATCCGCGGTTTGTAGACCTTATACCCCCCTAAGTCGACATCCGCTTCTTTTGTAGACTTTTTGTTTTAGCTCTACTGTCATTCAAAAATTTCGAAAGCTCAGTCAGATTTCTGTCAGTCCCCCCTAGTGTTGTAAAAAAACGGTTTTTTTCTGACTTGAAAAATAAAAACATGAAAAAAACAATGAAAAAAAACTGTGAAAAAAACATGTTCTTTTCATAACTACTAAATTTCGTATGTTTAAGGCATTTATCGTTTAATATGACTGTTGTAGAGTTTATACTAAATACTTATCTTAATTTTTAAATCTACTATATTTTTCTGGTTCAGTAGAAAAAAAATTACAAAAATATTGGCAACATTGAATGAAGTATTCTTTTACGAACGGGGATTTCCCGAATAGGCTAGGTTGCACGAGAAGGAATCCGCGTTGTTTGGATTGATACTCGCTATTTGAACTAGTGCTGCCAGCCTACAAATTTATCTGTAGACCTACGGATCTTTTTTAAAAAAATAGGAATTTTAAATTTATCAACGGTTTTTTGCCTCTTTTTATTACTTATTGTGCTTTCCTTATATTCGGATACTTGTTAAACTCGCAGCATATAGTGATACTGAGTCATTAAATTGACAGTTATTATGAATCATTTCTTTGCAACCGTTGGCATAAACCAACGATTGAAAAGAAATAAAGCTCCTATTTTGTATGATAATAGATTTAAATTCAAACTTAAATGACCGTAAAATGGAACTATCGGCGCAGTCTTTATGCACAGTGCGTACTTTGCTCACAATTTAAAATTGCAATCTCAAAATCTTTTGTGTACAATACAACCAGTAAAATAAAATGTAACTACTTCTGAAGTTATGGATCTAAAGGAGACAGAAGAAGAAACAGAAAATTCCGACTCCGACCGCACTAGTGTTGGTAGTGCTGATACTGACCAAGAGGATGGATAAAAAATTATGTTACCTATATAGATACATTTATGAATCATTATGTAAGACATTATATGATTTAGTAAGATTTAAAACACACATGTAAAATGTAACTTCCGTAAATAAAACTACAATTTATCAAATATATTGTTTTCTGACAAAAAAAAAAAAAAAAAAACAAATTTAGAAAAAAACCAGGGTGCTAGGTTTTTTTTCATGTTTTTTTTTTAACAGTTTGCAACACTAGCTCCCCCCCCCTCTCCCTCTTCGTGAGATTTTGCCGCACCTCCCCACCTCTCCACCTCCCCCCTTCCCCCCTCCCCCCTCCCCCCCCTCCCCACCTCCCATTTCACCTCACGTAACTAATGAGCGCCCCCTGAGGTGGTATTGGCTGCTAGCTTATCGCTCGCACACAGAACAGCATCCGAACCTAGCGCTCTAGCAGAGTCTCCTTGAATAATTACAATTCCACCATTAACCTATAATATTACGCGTGCTTCTTTTCTAATTACTCCTATTCATTGGATATAAATTAGAGAGAAAAATAAAAATAGAAATGTTGGTTCATATCAGCATAAATGTACTGGTGTACAAAATTTTTGCTGTCCAAGTTTTTGTTAAGGAGAAAGATTGTTAAGATTAAACAAAAAAGACAGATTTTTATTAATTTAAAATAAAAAGAGATAGAGAGAGAGAGAGAAAGAGACACTACGCGCAGATACCAACCCTGTTGTCGTCATGGTGCTCGATACGGAGGCTGTGGTCATATTCGTGGCCTTCCTGTTGCCAGCTAGCCATGTTCTCCGGTGTCTCGAGCAACGAGGTAGAATCGGTTGTGACCCGGCGCCTGTTGCCGCTCTTCAACATACGGGCTAGACTACTCGGGTGAGGACAGGGCTGAGGTGCAGGCAGTCCTGCGGGTAGTTCTCTGAATCCCTCGTCCAGTCGCACTGCCTCCACGTGGCGACCGCGAGCCACGCGGTCCACAGTCATCCGCAGAGCCACTGCCGCAGCCGGCGCGTACACGCCGCCCGCGCCCACTGCGGGCTCAACCAGAGGCGACGCCACCACCAGAGCCACATCGGCCGACCGCAGCACGTCCTTGTACCACACCAGCGGGTTCTGAAAAGCAACATTAAAAGATAACACAAGTGGGCTACAACAATCAGTAATATATTCAGTTTTCCTTCAGTTAAAAGGATTGATTTATTCTTTGTCATTAACGGACTAGGGCAGACCACAATAAGTCATATCAAAGACAAGATGTGAAATACGAAACAGAGATATGAAAATGTTGTTAGCCATTCCTAGCACTGGTCGGAAGATCCAGTAACACCAACAGCAAAGTTTTAAAAAGAAGAAATACCCCACGGCTGAAACAACAGGAAATTGTTTCCTTAAAAACGAAATTAATCCTTTCACACATTTTAGGAGAAGGAAACAAAACGTGACAAAATTAACCTTTTTCTTTCTGAACTTGTGCCTCATCCTCGTCAACGTCGAGGTCTTTAGAGTCAGGAAAGGACTGGAGGCTAGGAATGGGAAAGAATTCGGCCATGGCCTTGTTCAAGAAAATATCCCGGTATCGGCCTGGAGTTATTTGGGAAAACAATGGAAACTCTAATTTGGAAGGCCGGAATGGGATTCGAACTGGCTTCCTTCCGAATGCGAGGCCAGAGCGTTACCGCTCACCCACCACTTCCGGTAGTCATCTAATAAAATACAGTTTATCAGTTATACATTGATCTCTCAACACAGTACACACAACTTAGGTAGTCCACAAGATGTACGCTCGTATTTACATCAAAGGCAGCACACTCAGCGGATGATATAGTCACCCAAACAGGTGTCGGCAGAGCCCTCTAAGACGGTGAGTGAAATCAATATCATATCACCTCATCAACTCAAAAGAACTTCCCCACACTTGGATGGACATCTTGTATTAAATTTCTAACAGTGGGGAAACATCATAAGCCAACCACCGTAATAACTAGCCGAGGTATATAGTCTTATCAGAAGCTATAATAGTGATCAAATTCCAGAAAAAAGAAACTCGCCAAGATTTGACGACCTTCCTACTGGACTGAATTGTACGGAAGGCACCGAGCGTTTTGGGTAAGTGGTGATGCCCTTGCCTCGCATTCTGGAAGACGCGGGTTCGAATCCTCGTCCGGCCGTCCAGATTTTGGCTTTCTGTGGTTTCCGAAAATCGCTCCAGACGAATGCGGGATGGTTCCTTCAAAAGGTCATGTCCAAATTCTTTCCCGTTCCTAGCACCCAGTCCTTTCCCGCCTCTAATGACCTCGACATCAACAAGGCGTAAGTCCGTAAACAAAACAAAAGCAAAAGGTTTGGAAGGCATTATAGTTAGTTCTGGTTAAGCTATCTGCCTGGTACAGATTTCGTTTGCAGTGTTAACAATAATAAATAATTCATCTATTATCGCCTTATTCTATGTTTCGTGACCATCACGGAGAATAGCTTTCCATACAATCTGTTGTACTTATTGGGAAGGCAATGTCCTGTGTGTCGAAATATTGCCCGTACTTCTGAGGCTAGGGAGCTCTCGTTTTTCTATGCCTTCTGAGATTAACAGCAAAAATACGGTCAGAGGAGAATTTTAATTCTTTAGACTGTTTGCACATATGTAAGTGTCATGCTTCTTTAAAACGTCACAGAATAAAATGAAGTTCTGAAGTTTGTGAACTGTTGCTCGTGATACAGCGAATTTTTCCAGGATATTGTGTGCAAATTTAAGATCAATAACAAGAATTAACTGTTTATTATAGACTTAGCAGAAGTTTTGTCATTTAAAGTGATTTTCTCAACTCCATTCAGGGGACTAGTAAACGAATATGCAAAAGAACATCTCATACACATGAGGGATTTAGCTCGGGGAAGGAAGTAATGTTTTGCTACTTCATTAACTTTGTAACAGAATTATCAGAGTGGGTCATCCCATGCAATTTTTATTATTAATATACATGCAAGTAATAGAAATAATTTGCTTGTATTAAGTTTCGTAGCAAGCCGAAACGGGAGTCGGACGCTGGTGGTCCGTTGGCATTTGGCCGCCAACCCAACTCCATATGACGGTGGACTGCAATTTGTGTTTTGCAGAGTGAGGCTCCCTTGAAGGCATACCCAGACGCTGGAAATGACAAGGATGGGACGTTGACCTAGGTCCCTGAATGGTCAGCCATCTCGGGGACTTACTGACACTCTCCGCCCAAACGTTGCGAGTGGGAACGATTTCTTACGATCTTGTCCAGCCAATGGAAGCGCATTTGAGATGGAGGCTTTCTTGAGGAACCAGTACCTGCAAATTTTGTTCCCATGTCGAACTAGGACCCAGTCTGTGTTCATGAGAGGAGCAGGCATCCTGGAGCTGAGATACACCTGAAAACGGTGTGATACTTAGCCAATGGCAAGCGATCTTTCCCCACCTCCAGGTCCCGTGAAGCTTCTTGACGGGAAGTGGGAAGTGAGTGATGTTGACTAATGGCGATAAGCTCTGTTTTCAGTAAAGAACTACCATTTTAGGCAAATATTATTCAATTCTATCCTCCACTGGCTCCAAAAGCAAGCTCCACGATCCACCATCGTTGCATTGTCGGAGCGCCTCAATACCTGGCACAGTTTTTAGCTGGGAAATGTGGATAACCTGAATGCTGTGATTAAATTGCCTACAATAAATCCACTCAAACACATCTCTTGAGATTATTCCGAGGAGCTAGTGCTACCTACGTCATTATAGTTAAGATATAGCTAAATCTCTGTGCTCTTTCTAGCTAGACACTTATAGATGTTGACTAGAAGCATTTATGACCTCAGCCAGCAGTAAGAGGACTAGACAGACCAACTAGCAGGCAGGGTAAGTGTTGCAACTCGCTCGGCTAACCACGCGACAATTTTCACGAAGAATATTGTTTTTGCTATCAACTCTTGAAAAGTAAATCCATATTGTCCTAAGACCTGATTACGAAGATTCGACATAAACTCATTCGGCCTCCGTAGTGGGTATACCTGCAGTTTAACGTGGAATCCAAAGCACTTAGTATCCTTGTTTATCATATACCTCGTATGATCAAGCACAGTTCATTGAAATTCCTGGTAGCACTGGGATTAGAATCCGGAACCATGAATACTGATCCATTCATAAGTGAGTTATTTATTCGAAAATATGTAACGTGGTATGGTTAGCGTGAAAATTAGATCTTAATCACCAGCGGGAACTGGAACTCGCGAAGTTGAAGCTTTTTGATTTATGAAGGTCCGTAGAATTTATTAAAATCATTTGTAATGTATAATACACAATTCAAACATTTTAAAGTTTAACTTTTTCTTCTGGTACAGGCCAAATTTCAACTTAACCACGTCAATTTTGAGATACAATATCTCGAGAACTAAGTGAGATATCAAAAAATTTTATTCTTTACTTTCAATTTGTCTTGTCGAGTTACATAGGAATCCATCATCAAATTGCGACGCCAGGGTTATCGTAGAATCCCGCAGAAAAATTATTAACAGCTGGATTATAAGCAACAGGTTGACGCAATTCTTTTAATTTTTGATGATTAAATTCTTTTACATCTTTATTTGTTGCAAACAGTCTGATAGCATCGTTGAAAAACTTACGTTCTTGCAATGGATAAGTTTGTAGATAACGTTTCATTACATTACAAAAAAATTAATCATCAAATTGCGGCGCCACGGTTATCGTAGAATCCCCATATACACACATTTCTCAACAATAATAGAGAATAACGCCACCTTCCACACTGCAACACGCAGCCCAGTTAACTTTTAATTTAATTTAATTTAATTGCAATGGAGCACAGGCTCCGGTGGCAATTTCCCTACACAGCTATCTTCCCCCTATCCTGCACCCACCTACATTTGCCCTCTACAAATTTTTTCTTTAAATTCCTTCAAAGTTTTCGGTAAATTATTCATCGTTTCTCTTGGTAACTCATTCCAATCCCTGACACCCTTACCTAAAAAAGAGAATCTTCCTACACCCTTGTGCCTGAAATCGAGTGCCAGCTTGTGGTCATGGTCATCTTTTCCCTTCCATGCACTACTTTTCATACCTACTGCAATATCTTTCCATGCCTCATCACCAGTATATGCCCTGTACACTCCCATGACCCTCCTCATCCTCCTCCTGTCTTGCAATGAATCCCATTCCAGCACTTGCTGTTGATGATTCTGGAAATATCTAAATAGTATGACTTTGGAATGGCCGGCTGACAGAGAAATAATTATCTCTCAATGCTGTGCATTCGAGGTGAGTAGGGGAACAATACAGAAAAGACGATATATTTTTACGAACACATAGTGATCAAAACATCTTTTCTTGAATCACTTTCCCGATACAAATTCGTCGATATTTCAATCAGTGGCTCGGTTGAAATGCGGACAATGTTGTCGAGACGCATTCCAGCTGTTTGCGTTGTATAGTAAAATCTCTCGTTTTATCTAATATTTTATGGTTTTTGTTTGGCAGCATTAAAATACAGAGCTGCATGCATTTTTGGTTTGTTTCGGTTACGTGGAAACATATTTCTCACGTCTTCAAAATCTCCATGTGTAGTATTTAATTTTGCACACATTCTTTAATTTTGATCGTCATTAAACTTTGTATAGTTTATCAATAAAATTATATAGTTATTTAAATAACTGATTAAGAGATGGAGCGGGGTTTCTTTCTATAATTACAAAACAGCTGGATTTACATTTACACAAGTCACCAATAAATTTACGAAGAACATTTAACAACGATAAATCATCCTTAATAATAAAAAAAATAATATCTCCCATTCTTGAGTTCAGATTCTTTCAGTACTTCAGTTTGTGGCAACGTTATTTTCGATTAAAGTTTGAAGTGTACCGATTAGGTGTACATTCCTTCTATGTTTTATTTGATTTACATTAAACATTGAATCGAAAATTATATAGGTATTTAAATAAATGGTTAAGGGAGGGAGTGGAATTTATTTATATAATTACAAAATGGCCGCATCTAAATTTACACAAGCCAGAGATTTATTTACATAGAATATTCAACAACCATAGATCATCTTTAATACGAAAAAAATAAATTAATAACTCTCTTTCTGGAGCGTAAGTTCTCAGGTCAACATCGGAATCACAAACTACCAGGGCTGCCAGATTGTATAATTGGATACAAAACTTGTGTAATTTGGTTACCTCTTGTATCCTGTTTGTATAACAGATTGCCTTGTATAATTGGATACAAAAATGAGCACTTAAAAGTAAAGTACATCCAGCACCTTTTTGAAAGTGTTTGCCCTTTGTTTCATTGAGTTGGCAACCCTTCCTGCATATCTATTTCCTTTTTGTTATTCAAAATTTATCAATGTATACATTGTTTACTTTTCGTTGACTTTTTTTGCTCCCAACACTTTCACTCACGTATGTAATCAATGGATAACCCCTTTGTATAATTTCAAAGAGACAGCGGTATAATATAAGTTGGCTGTACTGGCAGCGCTGCAAACTACACTATTGGTGAACCGTTTATTTGATTATCTTACCGTTAACGTAGCTGTGAACAAATGGCTGCACTTCAAGTTCAGTGGTAAGTTATTGCGTAAAAGCCAACAGCGTTTTCAAACTGAGTCCCTCGCAATGGACACAATAAAAGCAAAACCACATTAACACATTTCCAATATCTTTCGCTGTAATTGATTCAATAATTCTTGACAGTAACTATGTCAAACCACTTGACGCAGTCACGTGACTGCGTTTCGGGACGCGACCACATGACGCGGTCACGTGACGCGATCGGCTCTGGTTTCTCAGTATGAATAAATAAAAATATTAAAAAATATAGTTATTTATTCGGTATTTTTTTACAAAAATAATGATTGATGGCACATCTCGAAATGACTTTGAATAAGTATGCTCAATTTCACGTCTTTAGGTGCAGCAGTTTTTTCAAAAAGTGTACCACAAAGTGTGCACAAATCGTCTCCTAGTACAATTCAAACATTTTGAAGTTTAATTAGATGGCCACTGAATCTGAAAGTTAAGATTAATTGAATCAGTTTAATTAATTAACCATTTTTTAAATTAAATGCTCGCAACTAATCAGAGGACTAAACATTTATTGGGATACACAACAATTTCAACTTATCCAATTGATTTAATCAGAAGTTTAGTTGAATTTTTTTAGAAAACATTTTAATTCGATTATAATTGAAAGGTTCAGCTGTCACTATAAAGTTGCTTGGGAGTCCCAGGTTCGGTCAGTGGTGGAGGGGAAGTGCTGGGCAACACTGTGTGAGCTCTGTGCCAGCGCGGTACAAAGAGAAGCAATACACCAACCTGTCAACAGCTCCACAGGGGCGGACGTCATTTTGAGAGCATGAGCGAGAGTGCTTTTTTTCAGGTTAATGTGAAAGATCTAGAATGACATAATAATAAATGATTTCCTGTAATAAATCAGGAAAGCTGTGGTGCCAGATTTGTTTTTTTTTCGTGTAACCTATTAACCTAATTTTTTTTATTCAACCCAGGTTCATCAAATGGTCATAAAAGGTAGACGCTGTCATTCTAAAACATTCGTAAAATTTCATTTCATCATCCATCATTTCATCATCCATCAGATGCTGTGACAAAGTTATCAAACCATTTTTTTTTTATGGAATATTAAAAGTACGGTGTGTTTTGAGAGGTCAAAAGTAAAGTATATCGTACAGAAAAAAACTTTATTTTACTATGTTTCAATACATATTTTTCATTAATTCTAAATTTTGTCTGATATCTCAGGTGTTTACAGCATATGACTGGATTATAGAACGACCTTTTTAAAATCCCGGTCTCGGTTACAAATTTTCGGGCATAAAAACTGACCTTCAACTCTGGCCAAGCTTTGATTTGTTAATGCAGTTTGTATTTAAATTAAAATTTAGAATTATCTTATTCTTTATTAACAAAAAATATCTAGTGAATAGAAAGTAGCCTCAAGCAAGACAAATACGTCAAGTGTGAAGTGATTGACGTTTAACATTTCATTGTGTTTGCATTCTGAAACGCCAGAATCTTTCAGTTCAGTATAATGTCCCAAAGAATTATGGTACATTGAGAATGTATTTGAATGCTACTTTTTGTACATAAAAGATCAAATAGTGAGGTGAAAACGAGAGTCAGGTAACAAAAGGTATTTTAATGTACTTTCATAATTTTGTTGATTACAAAGTACGCCTACTGAAAACAAAGAATAATATTCTATAATATTGCACTAGTGTCAATACTAACTGTGACACAACGGATATAGTTCATTTGATTTATATATTTATTTTTAATTTCATAATTATGCATTTTTAAATTTTTATCTGTGTATATATAGCACTTATATAATCAGGTTTCTTGTTAACTGAAATTAAAAATTTATAGGAATGCGTGATATGAAAAAATGTTTTAGGAGATAATTCATGTAATTTGCTGAAATATTAAAACGTAATTAGCGCTCATAGGTGAAACTATATGCCGACTCTTTCATTGCGATGCGGCGATATGACTAAATACGAATGCACAATAGATGAGAGACAAGCTCTTTCGGCTGAATAAAACAAAATTATTAAGTCGGTGAAACAAGTCGACAATGTTTGATGGATTTCGGCCGAGTAGATCGGTCATACTGTAACCACGTCCAACAGAATCCATATTGATTGTTTGGCCGATACCGGCCGTATTGGTCAGAGTGAAAAATCGACCGAAGTCGGTTACATTTTATCTGTACCTTAAAGATGATATTCTTCCTGAGCTATATGTCTTTTTTTTCCAAAGAGAACAAGGTTAATGGATAACATAGCATGTAATACTAGGATGAGGCGTACCTTGAGGCGACTGGCGGGTACCTGCTCCTCGTCGACCAGCAAGTGGAGCCCGCCCTCCTGGCGCAGCAGTCCACACAGCCGCAGCACCGCCTCCCGGTGCGCCTCGGTCACTGCCTCGTACACGATTACAACTGTCGTCACCTTCTGGAAGGCTGCACATCAAAACAACGACAGGCGTACAACTATCTGTTATTGGTAAAACATTGCACTTTTTTCGGGGTTTGCGCTGTGTGTGTGTTTTTTTTTTTTTTTTGCTATCGCCAACGTTTCGGCACCAACCTGGAGCCTTCATCAGGGCTTCTATCTATCTAGCCGCCTGATCCTTTTTTGATAAACTTGAAGACTGATTCACTGTTTATACAGTTTAAACAGTGAATCAGCGTTTACGTTTATCAAAAATGGACCAGGCGGCTAGATAGGTTGCAGACTTCCTGAAGGGCAGAACACAGTGTGTAGTTCTCGACGGTGAGCGTTCATCACTTACTGAAGTGGGGTCTGGAGTTCCCCAGGGAAGCGTGTTAGGGCCTCTGTTGTTTCTCATATACATCAATGATCTATGCGACATAATAGGGGGGATGAAAAGATTATTTGTCGATGATGCTATAATTTATCGAGCAATCAAAACCCAGGACGACTGCGCTTTGTTATAAGAAGATATTACGAAAATAATTGCGTGGTGTAATGATTGGCAGTTGGAGTTTAAACACTAAAAAGTGCCAAGTCATGCGTGTAAGTAAAAAGGTGACACCATTTAACTATGAATATACGATTAATGGCACTGTCCTTAGAACGGTAGATTCCGCTAAATACCTAGGGGTAACCATTCGTAATAATTTGTTGTGGAATGAGCATATCGAGAATGTAATGGGAAAAGCAAATCGTATGCTCCGATTTCTAGGTCGTAATTTAAATCAATGCACTCAGGAAGTTAAATCGATTGTATAGAAGTCACTAGTACGTCCTCACTTAGAGTATTGTTGTTCTGTATGGGATCCCCATCAAAAGGGGTTAATGGATGCTTTAGAGAAGGTCCAAAGAAAAGCCGCCTGATTCGTGACAGGTATATATAGTTGGAGGGAAAGCGTAAGTGCGATGTTGAAGGAGTTAGGTTGGGAAGACCTGGAACACCGAAGGCGTTGCTCTCGACGGAAGTTAATTGAAAAATTCACGACAGATGTATTTCGGAATGACAGTCAGCAAATATTGCTACCAGCAACATTCATATCTCGAAATGACCGTGAAAATAAGATAAGAGAAATCAGGGCCAGAACCGATTCATTTCTGTACTCATTTTTCCCACGAGCGATTAGGGAATGGAATAGAAAAGGATTTACCGGGCGAGTAAACTTAAAAATCCGACAGGAGTAGCTTTCGATAAAGCACTCCAGCCATCCTGATCTGGGTTTTCCATGGTTTTCCCAGATCACTCCACGCGAATGCGGGGATGGTTCCTCACAATAGCCCATGGGCGCCTCCTGCCCTAACCCTTCCAAACCATAACCCTTTTCGATAGGTGCAATGCACCCTCCGCCACACTTTTAGTGAATCGCGGAGTAATAATAATAATAATAGATAGAAGCCCAGGCTCCAGGCTGGTGCCGAATCGTTGACGATAAGAAAAAAAAAAAAAAAAACGCAGCACAAACCACATTCTGGCAGATATTCTTGCTAACTCTATGGTTAAATTATCCAAAATCACATAATAAGATGGGAAATACCTTCTTGAAAGCTACTGTCGAATTATTCAAACTCTAATGATGAGAGATGCCTTACAAGTACGCGCATCATATGACAGGAAATATTTTCTTATTTTCTTCTTCCCCCTACTAAGTTTAAGATCATTGCACAGGAAACATACACCACAGCCACTCCTGTTACTAGCGTTTATTTAACGCTTCTCGAAGAAAACACACAATTTCGACGAAATAACCCACATATTTGAGTAGTCAACATTTTATTATCCAATTGCTTCTCACAATTTATAACAGTAGGCCCTACCTGGGTGACCGATCTTCGCTCGGCATCTTTCGATTTATGTTCAATATCCAAAATTTCGAGTAAAGTTGGTTAAAGTAAAAGGCTAGGTGGTTTGAGGTTCACAGTTAACCAAAGAGAAGCTTAACTAACATCAGTAGGCTTACTAATACCTAAACCTTCTATGTAATGAGGTTAGAACCGTTTCCGAGAAACCAAATACAAAAATTGCTACTTATTTTTTTTTTTTAATCGTGTTAAAAACTTGAAAAGCAAAACGTTATCTACATATGAAATTTCATCCAAATCGCTAGATCCATTTGCGAGACCGCCCAATAAATTGCTTTCAAAGAAAAATGCTATTATTATGTTAAATATAAATCTTAATGCCACTCAGGGATTAATTAATGGAGCGAGATTTGTGGTAATTCAGGGGATTCTACGATATACCTTGATGATGGATTCTTATGTAACTCGACGAGAAAAATTGAAAGTAAAAATAATTATTTTATATGTCGCTTAGTTCTCGAGATATCGTATCTCAAAATTGACTTGGTTGGTTGAAATGCGACCTGGACCAGAATATAAATTTCGCCATAGCCAAGTCTGATGATGAATTCGTATGAAACTCGTCGAGACAAATCGAAAATAAATAATATATTTTTCTGATATCTCAAGTGAAGTGGTTAGGATTAGATCCGACCTGGACCAGAAAAAAAATCCACCAAAACCACTATATCTATACAGTGGAAAAGTACTTTGAATGTTTTTTTTTGTTTCTAATGGTTTTTGTTAGGTTGAAATACGGCCTGGACCAGAAGAAACGTCGCCAACAGCACAAGGAACTATACCTATAATTGATTTTTGACATGCTATATCGCGGAAACCAAGCGAGATATCAAGAACATTTATTCTTTATTTTCGAAACGTTTGGTCGAGTTCTATAAGAATTCATCACCTCTGTGAAGTCACGGTAATGATAGAGCATCATCAGTGCTAAAATCATTAATTTCATTCACTCCGATAAAACAATGCTCATGCCCCGCGTGGTAGTATTTAATGGCAAACTAACAACAACTTTTTACGGTCAAAAAGTAAACGATGATTACTTTATAACTAGTACCAGTAATATAATTTTCAAAGAAGTTTCACCTCTGGCAAAACCAATGATAAATTTTTAATTATCATCCTTTTTAAATGTTTTACACTTAAACTTGCAGTGCTAATATTTCCACGGGTCAGCCGGTATACAAGAACTGATTGTTTAAATATTCTTTGAAATCAAAGAGAAACTATTTGTTGGCTCTCTGGTTGTTGTTGTTGTTGTTGTTATTAGGATTTTAGGGCGCGTCGACGACGGGGTCATTAGCGCCCTAGCAACAACCAGGAGTGACAACGTGACAAAATTGCCGTCTGTGTGGCCGACTGTAAAGGGTTCGGCCACAGAGACGGCACGGCTCTCTGGTACCTGAATTGTCAACGAGATGACGCTAGTGTCGTTTTCCAGATACCGAGTGAAAAAAAAAATTGTTCGTATTTTGTAAACTCGCTTTTTTGTAGGGAAGTCAACTATTTAGGTAATCTTAAAAATCAAAACATTATCTACATATCAAATTTCATCCAAATCGTCATAGCCGTTTCCGAGATCCGATATATATATATATATATATATAAGAATTACTCGTTTAAAGATATAAGATATATTCTAATCTTCTCGAAGAAAACAAAAATTATCGACGAATTAAATGTTATATCTGTCTCTTACTGCCAGCCATTGTCTTTTAAACAAAACTTCATCGAATGTCCTCTTTGTCATACTTTAATTATCAGCTGGTGATTTCATTCCCCACACATATTTTTTTTATGTTTTCCTTACGAATGGTCCTCTTTTTCCCATCACCACTTTTTCAAATACAAGTGATCCCAATAATATTGACTGCAAATTATAAACTTACAAGAAGTGTAGATAATCAATACTATTCTGTTCTCGATATTTCGTTTAACCAACACAAATTAATCCCTTCTTAATTTCTGATATCACCTTGATTCTAATGGTTTATATCTGTGGAAAAACCTTAGATAGAATTAAAACATTTAGGTCTCTTCTCAGTTATACAAAAAATCTTCATCTCTCTACTCCTTCTAACTTAAATATCTTTAAAAAATCTGGTGCAACATTTCTTTATTTATTTTCTAGGTATGTAAAGGTTCGTAAATCTACAAAATTTCCAGGCCAATTTATCACTACTAGAACTATCAGAATATTGACTCTACATCTGTTTCAGTCGACCGTGTTTAATCGTTTCCCACAACGTGTAACTTCCGTGCTAATTTGTTTTGTTTACCTTGTTACTGTTAACGTTCCACCCTTAAAATTGCTGCACTGCATCATTACAGGTTTTATCTCCTTGTTCTGCGTTCTCATCATGCTTAATTTGATTTCTCGGCAAGACATTTCGCAAAACTGTGTTCTCATTGAGTTTTTTTCATGGAATTCTGTCCGCTTGGAAACGTGTTTAAGAAAAACCTTCCAGTTGACGCACTGAAACAAGTTTAGCGACAAGTAGATTACCTGCAGGCCTACCGGACTCCCGCTGTGATCGTCTGCTATATGGAGACATTTCGGGTAAACCTCTTCTGACGGCAGAAATTCCAGAAAGCAAATTGACTTTGTGATTTCAACGAAATTCATACATTTCCTATCTCCTTGCTCACTACTACTAACGAATTTACCTTTTGCCTTGCTGGATTTCTTTTCAATTACTGTTTCCATATCACGTAACTGATGACGTATGCACCTGATAGAACTCAAAAGCGCTCTGTGAGAAATGGCTCAAAAGCATTGTTAAACATTGTAATTTGATTGCCGGTCTCAATAATTTGCACATCCTCAACAAATGAAAGCGGCTGGTACTTTTCGATAGGCTCTAGACAGGTGTGTTTTATTTCTGCCTGAGTGACGACATCAGTCTGGAAATCATTTTGAGATTTTCAAACCTCCATTTATCTTTCCTTAAGTCCTCCAATAGCACTTGAATTTTCACTTACCCGCGCACTCATTGTTAAAAACTAAGTGTCTGTAGAGGTTTTTAAATCACTCACATTAGTAGACGTTCACCTCAAACTTTTGTCCGTATTTTCAGTCAATGTCACAATTTTACCATCCATGTTTGCGATTTGCGACGTCACAGTTTCGTAAACTTTCACTCTATCATCAAATTTGGCCTGTAATTGGTCAGTAGTATTTCGAACCTCTACAGTTGATTTGCCAATATTTGTTTGGAAACGTTCCGTCTTGAAACTGCTATATTAACTAGTTAATTCGTCTTTCATGGAGCTGGTTTCATTGCTTAAGGCACTTAACTGATTCACCATGGGGGCCAATAATCCCTGGAGGATCAAAAATGTCTGATTATCAGGAACCGACTCAATAGAGTTTTCATTTTCCGTTCCCGTCCTCACAACAGATTCCATATCAGAAGTGACTATGGTGTTACCGTCTATTTTGTCTGACATGTTAATAACATTAGTTTCTAAGGAAGGTCCACTTCCCCTCTGAGTGAATGTTCCCTTCCATGTTATTTTCCGAACTATCAGCCATTACTTTGCAATTACTGGATACGGCAATTTGAGTTACATAATTAAGGTTTTGTACCACTTTTCCTGATCGTTAAAACATCCAAATATGTAAGCAGATGACCGTAGTACTTTTTTTTTGTAAATTTAATCGTTAATCAGAATTCCTAGCGGCAAAATAAATTGAGTCAACAGAAAGAACTACAGATCACCGATAGTATTTCATACATCAGAAAAACCCGTGTGAAAAGGGACTCCAAACACAAGACAAAAACACAAAGCTTCCTTCAACGACGTGACACAATTTTCAGACCGCAGAGGCAATATCTTCCAAACACTAACTTATCCAAAAGAAAATACATCCAAAAATTTATGAAAAATCACTGATAGTCCTAAATCAGCAGACTATAACAAAAAGAACCATATCAAAACGCATCACAATGGCAACAACAGACCACACGTAGCTGAGTATGTACTGTAATGGTAAAGAAATAACACACATCAAATTATCGGACCCAAGATTGAGAAAAAGAAAAACCAAAGAAATCAACATAAAAATATCATAAATTCTAACCATTACAACGTAGAGAAATCATTGTTAAAAAAATGCTAACACATACTACACCTGAACAGACTGAATGTAAACACAGACAATCGCACATACATTCAGCTCCCAACCAGTTGACAGCAAAACTGCAAAATACATGGCACAGAACGACAAGGAACCATTTAAAATCAATACCATCTGTTCACCACAAGCAACAACTGAATGAAAATAAGCCCCACGTTGGGGTCACTGAAATGTTTTTAATTTTGTTATTGGAAAATAATATTATGCTGTGGGATAATAGTTCTGGGGAGAACACAAAAAGCTAATTTATTATAAGAATCTGTTCACCACGGAGAATGGACCATAACACGCCCTAATTACCCATGCTCTACCCCCCCCCCTTTTATCTGTGACTAGCCAGGACAAATAATTTTTTAAAAAAATATTCATGTGTTTTGAAAAAGAAGTAATAAATTAAATAAAGCCTTGAGCTTTTGTTTTATCAGCTATAATGAATGAGATTTTTGTGTTCTTCCCAGATCTATTATCCCACAGCATAATATTATTTTCTTACAGCAGAATAGAAAAAAAATCAAGAGCAAGAGTCCATATGGACTGAATGGAATTATCTCTATGTTCAGGAGAGCCGATATTTTCTTCAAGTGAACTAATACATTAAATCATATATCCTCTTTATTTTTAAAAGGGAAGAAAAATCAACTTTTCCCTGCGATACCAGTGTGCTGACATGGTCTATTGTGGAGACATGTAGTCCATTGCGGTACCTTTCTCTCTCTGTATGTGTGTGTGAATGTGTAAATAGGATGAACAGAGCCTATTCTACCTTAAGTTATTACACATAATGATGTGTTTGGACAACTTTCAGTGTATGAGATCTAGTAGTTGTCTAACGTGTGACACACTGTTCTGTAGTCATTCGACTTGACCTTCTATGTTGATGTTTCGTTGGTAATGGCTTGTTTTCTTGTCCATGTCCTCAGACCCCTCAGTGGCGCAGGTCATGGGAGCAACTGGATGGTGTCTGTCGGAGTTATAAGACGTTAGATTTGATTAGTACGATTTGGTGCCTCACCCAAGAAATCTTGTCTCTTCATAGTTCAAGACGTGATGGTTTCGACTGGTGTTTGTGTATGTGATTGAGTGAAAATGATACTGTGTTGTTGGCGGATGGGAGCTTGTGGGTTTTCATCTTTTTCATCCTCTGCCAATATAATTCGAGTGTTTTTTTTTCTCAGTTTTAGAATCTGAGGTGAATTGATTTTTTCCTTGTTGTATGCAGTGCTTTACAGTTCCTGGATGGCTAGGTCATTAGCGTTGGTCTGCAAATAGAAGGAGGAGCGTGCAGAATATACGTTAAGAGGTTGCTGGAGGATAGGAAGAAATCGATGAAAGAGCCAAGCCATAGAGAGTGACGAAATTCTACATGCTAACTTCCTGATCACCGAGATGGTATGTTATGACAGTCCTGCTAGCGATTTAGGAAGCACGGAACTGAATACTCTGAGCACGGAAGAGGAGCTGACGTCATCCCTTCATTATGATCCCGTTACGAGAACAGGGCACTCGCTGGATTTTTTCATTACTTTCGTGTTCCAATGCTTTGCACAGAAAGTTCGATCGTTCGCAGAGGTCTATTCTTGTATTGAGTACAACGAGGCTGCTTCGTTATCGCACGTTAAGCCCTGTGGATGGGCCATTAACAACACCATACATACGCTAAGCTCCATACTATCGACCGTCGTGGCTGATTCGACATTGTCTGGACTCACAGATAACCGATCGATGCAATTCTCAATGATGGTGGATGCTAGATTGAGATTTGCGGTAGTTTAACTCACCGTTGCTGGCCAAACTTCGTGGGAAAACACTTAAATATCTTCGAATATTGGTTGTCAGCACCCTGTATAGCTGGTAGTAAATGCTGATAAATGTAAATTACGGAAAAGAGTACCGAACCCTTTTTGGAATCACGAATACCCCTTAGTCATTAGCAAATATAAGACAGCGTTATCAAGAAAGGTTTTCCGCACAATGTGGTGCACAGTTCGAAGGTCGATTTGATCTTCATTTGGATGCGTGCAGGACAATGTTAGTCGGAAGTAGGAAGGCCAGTTCACATTGTGTTTCATGAGTATGAAGCTGCGACGATTGATTTTAAGTGCAATATGTTGGATTCGTTGTGTGCATGGAGATGAAAAATGGTAAAGGGCCAAACACTATGGCAACCAATGATGCAAATCAGTTTCTGGTTACTAACCTTCGAGATAGTGGTTCTTGATCCTGCTCCAGAAGACTGCAGTTACAACCAGGACGGCAAGTAAGAAAGCGGCAACGCCTGCCAGTAACCAGAACCACGGGTTTGAAGGCGTTCCTGTTAGTAAAACCACATCAAATAAATGAAAAGGAATGCAAAGTATATGTCACAGAGAATTACCCACCAATCTACTTTCGCACTTTACAAATTTTAATTATAAATTCGTTCAGTGTTTTTAGTAAATTGTTTTTCACTTCCTTTTGGTAACTTATGCTAATTTAAAATTTCCTTACGCAGCGTGGTGGGTGGGTGAGTGGTTAACGCTCAGGTCACACATTCGGGAGGACGATGGTTCGAATCCCTGTCCGGGCATCCAGATTTGGGTTTTCCGTGGTTTACCCAAATCACTCCAGACGAATGCCGGGATGCTTCCTTCAAAAGGCCAGGGCCGAATTCTTTTCCGTTCCTTGTCCCAGAGCCATCCCACCTCTAACGACCTCGACGTCGACGAGGTGTAAAGCCATAAGTAAAATAAAAAAATTCCTTAGCTGCAAAAGAAACCTTCTCACTCCTTGTGTCTGAAATTGAGTGTCAGCTTGTGGTCATGGCCAATTTTCCTTTCCATGGGGTACTCCTAATTCTTGAGGCCTCATCATCAACAACGTAATATGCAGCCCCAGCACACTCTTCATTCTACTCCTGTTTTCCAATGATTGGGTTCTGGAGCAATTTCCACAAATGAAGCTGGGTATCCTCTTTGCATCAACTGCCACTCCTGCACTCCATACACAAAATGTGGGTCCCAAATCACACCACCTTGGTTTTACAACTCAATTACTTCATTTCCCTGGCCCATGCCCTCATCACACACTCTAATATATGAAAGACAAACCTCTTCCTAACACCTACCCAGTATACCCTGCCCAATTGAGTTTACTATCAAATTTTCTTCCGCGACACACTTACGGTCTTCAAAGAGCTATTCCTTCCCCATCTTATAATCATAAATAACTTTTAGATTTTGTATCTGTGTGCTTAGTAAACTGATTATTCTTGGCATTCATCTTCATTCCATGTTGATCAATCCAACTAAATATCCAGGCAAAGAGTTCCTGCAACTCTTAACAGTCCTCTACCGTTTTACCCTGTTATGTAACATTGTGTCGCCTGAAAACAACCTAGCTTCTGACTGTAAACCATGAACATAATTATTGATTAGGAAAATGACTATCAGTGACGCAAATTCAGTATCCTGTGGTGCGCTCATTTTCACAACCACCACTTTTGATACTGCTTACCGAGAGTAATGGATGAGCAGTAATTCTTTGGCCACGCTTTTGGGAGATTTGGGTTTTCCGAGGTTTTCCATAAAAATTTCAGGCGAATAACGGGATGGTTTCTTCCTTCCCATTCCTTGCCCGTATTTCTTTCCCGCCTCTAATGATCTCTTTAAATAGCAAAACAAATCAAAAACAAAAAACGCTTACTACCTTTTAAGAAATTTTCTACCCATCAACTGACTTTTCATCTATGGCAGTGGTCGGCAAACTTTGGAAGCTAGAGAGGAAATTATATCATTAAAGGGGCCGGAAAAATGTATAAAAGCCATAGCTATATTTTAATAAATAATTTTTAATATAATTTATTGAATAATCCATAAACCACCACATATACATTTATATAAATAATATATTAATAAACAATTAAGATTTAAGAAATAAGATTTTTAATTAACTCGAACAATGCGCTTGTGTTTAATTAGAAAGTTTTACAATATTACATGCATAGCTTGTTTTTATTAATATCGAACATGAACCCAAGTTTTCATCGGTTATTTGGTTTCTCAATCTATTTCTAATAAGGTCCATATTGGAAAACGTTTGTTCACTTAAGTATGTCGATGAAAGATACTGAGAACACTAAATACAAACTTCAGTTCATTGTATGAATCTTGCAAGCTCTTCCAGGTATTGAAGACAATTTTGAAATTTTTGATAAGTTGATAACAGTTATCATGTTCTTTGAAAGAAATGTGAATTATTCTACACTCCTGGAAATTGAAATAAGAACACATTGACGCCGGTGTGTAAGACCCACCATACTTGCTCTGGACACTACGAGAGGGCTGTACAAGCAATGATCAAACGCACGGCACAGCGGACACACCAGGAACAGCAGTGTTGGCCGTCGAAGGGCGCTAGCTGCACAGCGGTTGGGCACCGCCGCAGTCAGTGTAAGCCAGTTTGCCGTGGCATACGGAGCTCCATCTCAGTCTTTAACACTGGTAGCATGCCGCTACAGCGTGTACGTGAACCGTGTGTACAGTTGACGGACTTTGAGCGAGGGCGTATAGTGGGTATGCGGGAGGCTGGGTGGACGTACCGCCGAATTGCTCAACAAGTGGGGCGCGAGGTCTCCACAATACATCGATGTTGTCGCCAGTGGTCGGCGGAAGGTGCACGTGCCCGTCGACCTGGGTCCGGACAGCAGCGACGCACGGACGCACGCCAAGACCGTCGCATCCTACGCAGTGCCGTAGGGGACCGCACCACCACTTCCCGGCAAATTAGGGACACTGTTGCTCCTGGGGTATCAGAGAGGACCATTCGCAACCGTCTCCATGAAGCTGGGCTACGGTCCCGCGCACCGTTAGGTCGTCTTCCGCTCACGCCCCAACATCGTGCAACCCGCCTCCAGTGGTGTCGCGACAGGCGTGTATGGAGGGACGAATGGAGACGTGTCGTCTTCAGTGATGAGAGTCGCTTCTGCCTTGGTGCCAATGATGGTCGTATGCGTGTTTGGCGCCGTGCAGGTGAGCGCCACAATCAGGACTGCATACGACCGAGGCACACAGGGCCAACACCCGGCAACATGGTGTGGGGAGCGATCTCCTACACTGGCCGTACACCTCTGGTGATCGTCGAGGGGACACTGAACTGTGCTCGGTACATTCAAACCGTCATCGAACCCATCGTTCTACCATTCCTAGACCGGCAAGGGAACATGCTGTTCCAACAGGACAATGCACGTCCACATGTATCCCGTGCCACCCAACGTGCTCTAGAAGGTGCAAGTCAACTACCCTGGCCAGCGAGATCTCCGGATCTGTCCCCCATTGAACATGTTTGGGACTGGATGAAACGTCGTCTCACGCGGTCTGCACGTCCAGCACGAACGCTGGTCCAGCTGAGGCGCCAGGTGGAAATGGCTTGGCATGCCGTTCCACAGGACTACATCCAGCACCTCTACGATCGTCTCCATGGGAGAATTGCAGCCTCCATTGCTGCGAAAGGAGGATATACACGGTACTAGTGCCGAAATTGTGCATGCTCTGTTGCCTGTGTCTATGTGCCTATGGTTCTGTCTGTGTGATCATGTGTTGTATCTGACCCCAGGAATGTGTATATAAAGTTTCCCATTCCTGGGACAATGAATTCACGGTGTTCTTATTTCAATTTCCAGGAGTGTATTTATAGATTCTCAATTTCAATAGCATGGCGTATATATTTCGATTTCCATAAATGCTTACTAGTCAATTCAATTTCAAAACCTGCTATTTCAGTAATGAACGTATGAAATATTAATTCGGTTAATTTTGCTTTGAGAGGATCTATAAAACATTCCTGTCGAAAGTCTCGAAATCTTTTAAGAAAAGATTATTTCATTTTTAAAATTGCTGTTTTGAAAATATTCTTATCAATTTCAAAAATTTGTTTTGTTTTGATAATGAGATAAACTTTGCGATAAAGTTACGCTTTCTATATCGATAGCCAAAACTACAATTTTTCTTTCAAAAGATGTAAGACGTATTTTCTTCAAGGAGCGAAACCACAATATTTCCTCTAATTTCCAGTTTAATGTTGATTGAGATGATTTTGAACCACCATATCTCCCACACCCCTTCAGCTACTGACATGTAACCACCAAAGTACATGATGGGAGACTTGAGGCTACTACCACACATAAACATCAGTGTACGTAGTTATGGCTGCAGAGTAGATATATATATATATATATATATAGACACATATACAGGATGTCCAGAAAAGGACTCCCTGATTTCAAAATTAAATATATCGAAAACAAAGATCGATAGAGGAATGCAGTAAACGGTATGTTTATCGTGACAGCTGTAAGAAGTGTATACAGCAGTTTGAAATAATAGTTACAAAAGCTGCTAACACATAGCGCTGTAATCGCCATACGTAATGCCTAAATAGTGATCCGAAGCTCAGGGCGATCAGTTCCACCATTGAAACGTGAAAGGAGGTTAGCGTACCGAAGGAAGAGTTTAAAACCATGTACACCACTGAACAACGCGTTTTTCTGGTGCTAGAGTACCGCAGGTTAGAAAAGAGTCCTACGGCAACACGGAGAAGTTTTCAAGCACGATTTAATGTTCCAAAAGGACCTTTCGTACGCTCTTCGCAAAATTTCAACGAACAGGCAGCGTAACTGATGATCTAGTGGAGCATGTTATATCGCCACAGTATCTGGAATTATTCAGCGAAATCCAATGTCATCCGTCCGTAGAATTGCATCGGAGACTGGTTTTAAGCGTTCCAGCACGCAGAAAATACTGCGAAAGAGACTACACTTGTTTCCATTCAAATTCAAACGCACCAGGCCATACCCGGACGAGCTGTGCAACAAAGGGTTGCCTTTGCTACTCAGACGCTCACAATGATTGATAGTGAAGGATTTGATGTTGGCTGCATCTGGTTTACAGATGAAGCACATTTCCACTTGAATGGCTACGTAAATAAGCAGTACTGGCAATTTTGGGGTTCCGAAAAGCCATATTGGTGTGAAGCGAAACCCCTGTAATCTCCTAAAGTTACTGTGTGGGCTGCAGTATGCAGCAGAGGCATTGTTGGCCCTTTTTGCATTCGAGAAAAGGTCACTGACGATCAAGTGTTTCGCTTTCTTGAGGAATACTTCGGGAATCGAGTCATTGCTTTGGGATATCCCGAATTTACTGGTGCAGGCACGGATTGGCCTCCATATTCGCTGGATGTGACTCCCTGTGAATTTTTTTTGTGGGTCACAGTGAAAGACACGGTCTACCCGAAGCATCCCGCCACGCTGGACGAGCTGAAATCGGCGATCTCTGCGGCATGTGAATCCATTTCGGTCGAGACACTACGAAATGTGATGGCGAATTTCATTCTTCGTTTGCGCCACCTCTGTAGTGCCAATGGTGAACATTTTGAAAACATTTTGATGTGATTGTTTGCAAAGATTGTTTCCATACGATTATTTCACTTATGTATGCTGATATGAGCATGGAGAAAGGAAATATATGGAGACGACGCAAGAGACCTTCACCACGCATTGAAGTGAAGCAAGGTGGAGGAGGAGTGGGGGGCGGGGGCATGGCAGGAGTGGAGGGGGAATGGCGCTTCCATTCAGACACGGGGAATATGTATTTTTTTTTTTAACTGCTTAACGTCTCCTATAACAACTAGGTCTTTAGAGACGGGAAAGGATGGGGGCAAGGAATGGGAAGGAATTCGGCCATGGCCTTTTGAAGGAAGCATCCCGGCATTCACCTGGAGTGATTTGGGGAAACCATGGAAAACCCAAATCTGGATGCCCGGACGGGGATTCGAACCGCCGTCCTCCCGAATGCGAGGCCAGAACGATAGCCGTTACACCACCACGCTCGGTGGGAATATATACAAAAACCTCAAGGGGACTCTAGGATAAACGTGACGCCGCAATCTGGTGATGGATTATTATGTAGCTCGATATGACAAATAAAAAATGAAGAATAAAATTTTTTGATATCCTGCTTAGTTTTCGAGATAATCTGTCTCAAATGTGAAATGGTTTTGGTTGAAATTCAGAAGAAAAACATTGGTCAAAGTAAAATTTGATGATAGATTCTTATTTAAAAAGACGAGACAAATGAAAAATAAAGAATAAACATTTTCGATATCTCACCTAGTTCTCGAGATATACTGTATCAAAAGTGAGGTGTCTTGAGTTGAAATGGAGAAGAAACATTTCGCAAAAGTCAAATTTAATGATCGATTCTTATGTAACACGACGAGGCAACTCGAAAATAAAGAATAAAATTTTTCGATATCTTGCTTAGTTTTTGGGATATACTGGGATTGGGTTCATATGCGGCCTGGACCAGAAATTAATTCTGCCAAAGCTACAATGAATTACATGCAGAATGGATATTTCAGTTTTTTTACCACCACTTGTGGTTAGGTTGAAATGCGGCCTAGACCAGAATAAAAATAGTTATCTTGTTAACATACATCGTAAGCTTAATTGGAAATGGCTGGAAGTAGTTTCCATCGCGATATACGTTTTGTCACTAACTTTGTTCTCATGAAATTACTAACAGTAATAGATAAATTCTTTGTCCCTCATGGAACAACAAAACCATTCTGGTACAGACTGCATTTAGACCTAACCACAATCGCCATTAAACTGTCGTTACAGAATCAAACTATGTAGACATACTCACACACGCCTATTTGAATCGCAAACAGTATTTGCAGTAACAACATCGTTTGCTTCATCAAGATTCCTAGATTGCATAGCATAATTTAACACATTTAATTTCATCATACAGTATAAACTGCAACGTTACGAAAGAAAGCGCAATACTAAATTCAGTGAATAGCGATGTAAAACACATCCCGTTAAATCTCATTTTCAACACTCGTTAAAAATTCAGACGAATTGAGAACCTCCTCCTTTTTTGAAGTCGGTTAAAAAGTAATGCTAGTCTATTATGTGCAAAATAGCAAGGTATGCTGATTTTCTACATTACAGCAACAAAAATTTGAGAACAAAGTCATCCCATTGAGAGCTATGACTAAATATTTATAGACATTCTCCAAAGTTTGCAACTTCTACCGCCCACTTCAACAACGATAATTAGAATTCAACTTACTTATGAAATGATATTCCAGGTTATTTCTTGTCTGGCCTATTTGTGCAACCGTATGCAACACAAGATGGCATTATAAAACACTTATACACATTACAAAATGAAATAATCACTGCATCTAACACAATGTGAACATCGAATTTGTTTGGAAGCGCAATATCGCCGCTGCCACCACTGCGCATGCGCGAGAGTTTAGAGCCTGCTTCACCGATTTATCGTCACTTCTCCTCCATATATTTCCTTTCCTGCATGGATATGAGCTGTACAGCGTACAGCGCCATCTGTTAGCAGCTTTTGTAACTATTATTTCACACTGCTGTATATACTTCTTACAGCTGACACAATAAACATACCGTTTACTGCATTTCTCTATCGATCTTTGTTTTCGAGATATTTAATTTTGAAATCAGGGAGTCCTTTTCTGGACACCCTGTATCAGTTCGATTACTTTAAAGCACCATATATGCCACACCCTCACAGCTACCGACACGCAATCACCATAGTGCGCGATGAGAGACTCAAAGCCACTACCACACACAAACACCTATGGTCTGCGCTATGTAGTTGCGGCAGCAAAGTGAAATATAGGGACACACCTGTCTTTGATCGAAATATGAAAGTGCCCCACGTCAACCACTTTCAACCACCATACGTCCCACACCTTCACAGCTACCGACATTTGTCCAACGTTGGGCATGATGGGTGATTCCATGCTACTACCACATACAAACATCAGTGGTCAGCGCTATGTAGTTGTGGCAGCAAATAAAAAAATAGGGTCACATACGTCTTTGGTCAAAATATGAAAATGTCTCAGATCGATCACTTTCAACCATCATATCTACCAGACCCTCACAGCTACCGGCATGAGGCCAACGTTGTTCATGATAGGGAACTCCATGCTACTACCACACATACAATCACCGGTGGTCTGCCCTAGGTAGTGGAGGCTGCAGAGTGAAATATAGAAGGACACACGTACATATATACATATATATAAGATTTCGTACATGGCCTTACAGAAAAACACTTCTAGTTTTCGAAAAATTCGTTAAACTGATCAACGTAATTAGTGAACGCGGAAGCATTCCAGTTGAAATATCTACCGTTTGCAAAATTACGGTATTCGGCGGGCATTTTCATATTTCGACGAAAGACATGCGTGTCTCTATACGTCACATTCCAACCATAATTACCTATGACAGACAACTGGTAATTGTGGTTGGTAGTAGCCTCGAGTCTCCCATCGTGCGTTATGGTGGTTAGATGTCGATAGCTGAGGGATGTGGGCGATATGAAGGTTGAAATTATTTGACCGAAAGCATTTTCATATTTCGACAAAGTCATGTGTGTCCCTATATTTCAGTTTACAGCCATAAATACCCTGCGCAGATCACTGGTGTTTGTGTGTGGTATTAGCCTCGTGTTTCCCATAGTGCGCTATGGTCGTTGCATGTCGGTAGCTATCAATCAAAATTTTTTTACAAATACGAACGAAGTGGTGGGAACCAATCAGCCTATATTACGAGTATTATTAATCCGTAAGCGAGTTGCATGTGTTTGAGGGTTTGTTAAGCCATCATGCAGAAACTACCGCACCAGTTTCGATGGAGTTTTCACAGTTTATAATCTTAGTCTAACTTACAATTTGCGAAATATAACCCAACGTGATCGGGGATAGGTACGTGTGATAATATTTACTAAATGGAGAAAATAGGAGAACATTTTAGATGAGTACTTCTTCGAAGAAATATTAACAAAAGATATCCCAACTACTCTTTCACTCTGTTTACTTTTTTTTTTTTACTTCAGCTATTTATTTCTTCTGTTCTCTGAAATTTAAAACTTTAAAATAAAAGGAGTACATAAGTTAAACGTAATTAGTCTAAGTAATATTTGATTTAAGTAAACATATTTTTTTATTTTAGAGCCACCACTGATAACACTACAATACTACTCCTTGTATTTTGTTATCGCATTTTTGTTAAATAGTTATTTCTTTCTCAGTTTCCTGAAATAAAGTTAAAAAAAATCAGAATAAGTCAATCATACCACTAATTCGCAGATGTACTTCAAATACAAACTCTAAAGTACAAATTGAAACAACTAACAGAGCAGTTTAAAATGAAATTATATTTTATAAGAGATGAACCACGCTGCATTACAAACTAAGCACGTAATCCTGTAGTATAAAATTACGTTTCATTTCGTAATTAATTTTTGCAACGCGAAAGAATACAGGAAAATGTTGTCAAACATTATTCACTGCATATCGAACTAATAAATTAGTAGGCAGAAGAATCTCAGTAACATTTCTCACAAAACCCCCAACCAGTTACATCAACCAATAAACGATGAATAAAAAAAGTGAATTAGAAAATAAAAAAAAAAGCCAAACAAATAAGCGACAGGTACTGTACATGTCAAACGATCGGCAACTAATCGCAAACTGGCATTACCGACGAATAGGAATACGCGCGGCTAAATAGTATCAACAAAAAATACTACTGTTAATTCAGTTTGTGGATGGTTCATACAAAACTAAAAAAGTATGTTTTTTTTTAAAAAAAAATAATTTAATTGCAATGGAGCACAGACTCCGGTGGCAATTTCCCTACACACCCATCTTCCCCCTATCCTGCACCAACCTACATTTGCCCTCTACAAATTTTATCTTTAAATTCTTTCAAAGTTTTCGGTAAATTATTCATCATTTCTCTTGGTAACTCATTCCAATCCCTGACACCCTTACCTAAAAAAGAGAATCTTCCCACACTCTTGTGCCTGAAATCGAGTGCCAGCTTGTGGTCATGGTCATCTTTTCCCTTCCATGCACTACTTTTCATACCTATTGCAATATCTTTCCATGCCTCATCGCCAGTATATGCCCTGTACACTCCCATGACCCTCATCATCCTCCTCCTGCCTTGCAATGAATCCCAATCCAGCTCCTGTATCATATCCGTCACTGACTGCATTCTGCGATAATTTCCAGAAACAAATCTAGCAGCCCTTCTTTGCACCCTCTGCAACTCCTGTATTTGATACGTAAAATGAGGGTCCCATACTACACTACCATATTCGAGCAATGGTCTGACCAAAGTTTTGTAACCCAATTCCTTCACTTCCCTCGTACATCGCCTCATCACTCTTTCGGCATAAAGTCTGGTTTCCATTGCTTCCAAAATATACTCACTATTCATGGGTGTTTATTGTTGCGTCTACCCATACTTACTTCATCGCGAAGGTTACGTTATCTGAATGGATAGGTGCCACAGAGTGTGTCTTTCGTTTAATTTGCCATCTTAAATAGATCTTATATGTGCCCTTCAGTTACTTGGAATTGTGATATTTTTTTGCCTCTCCCTGATTCTAGAAGGAAAGCGGTTATGCTGGGAGTGGTGGCGGGGAGGCAGCAGCCGGGAGGGCCCAGCGGCAGCACCTGGAACGCCAGAGCTCCCGCGGCCGCCTGCGGGCGCAGCAGCGCGGAGCAGCCACTCTGCTCGCGGACGACCGCCTCCGCCCCGTCGACGCGCTGCGACACGCGGTAGCCACGGACCTCAGGCCCACCCGACCACCGCAGCTCAGCCACCGCAGGCAGCTGCGACGTCTCCACGTACGGCAGCACCGACAACTCTGTCGGCACCGGCACGAAGGCAGCTTCAATACCCTCAACTAGGGTTGTAACGGAAGTCATATTTGCGGATGCTGATGTGGATGTTCCATGCTTGACATCCACGGATGCGGAAGTGGAAAAATAAATTTATAATTATTTACATTTTAATGTTTTATAAAAAATAAACTTAAAACAAAAATCAGGGGTGTAGCTACTATGGGGGTAGGTGGTGCAGTGCACCGGGGCCCTCACGCTCACCGGGGCCCAAGCATACCTCAAGGGGCCCCTAAGCGCACCTCTAGAGGCTCCTGAGAACACAGGATCCCCTCACTAAGGGCCCTCGCTGTGCTCAGGGGGGGGCACAGCGAGGGCCCCAACCACTGCTCAGGGGCCCCTAAAGAACAATTCAAGGGCCCCCATCCTCAGTTCAGGGGGCCCCTACCAGCACACAAAGCGAAAAAAAGGTCGCCTGTCTGGCCTGAGGGCCCAAAATAAATTTTTTGCACCGGGGCCCTTGTTGACCTAGCTACGCCACTGACCAAAATAAATATTTTTTTTATTCCAAATTCTACATTTTTCAGAAGTAACGTCCATTTCCATATAATACTGCCACATTGATTCATTTTTTTACCTCATCTTTCAACAAAAAAAAAAACATGGGATGATTTCACAAGTGAATTAAATTATTTACATAACGACGCTCGCGTCTAAAAAAAAAAAAAAATAATAATCTTTGTCATGTGAACTAGGCGAAGTTCCCGGCTCGACTAATTCAAGCGTCAAGCACGTCACCGCACATCTCCGTGCTCGCCACCTGCCTTTCCACAGCTCTAGCGGCCCATTCACAGTACAACTAGTAGGACCTACATTCATCCGATTTTCCATAAAGAACATTGATGGGACGTGAAAAGGGTTAGAGAACTACATGCATGATGTGTTGGATGAAACTGGTATTAACCTGAGAAATCTCTATAATGAGTCGCAGAACTTACCAAGTTCTGTATGTAAGGGTATCGTGAAGAGGAAGCGGCCATATTCGATCTCATCGCCGCCAGAGGCGCTGTACTCGAGGACGAAGGCGTGCCCCTCGTAGCTGGAGTCAGCCCACGGGCAGTCGAAGAACAGCTGGTGCTGCCCTGCTGCGGCAGTCTCGGACAACAGCAGGCGACGGCACAGGTTCACCGAACTGTTGGACACAGCGGAGAACCGGAACACGAGGCCTGCCGCGACATTCAGCGTCCATTAGTTCACCACCTTACAAGAAAGTGAAGTAATAAAAGTTTACGAAAGGATATAGTCTAAACTTTTTTTGTTTCAGGTGTAAGTTTAATCTGAAATCGAGAAGAAACAAATTCGTGACGTAATCAAATATTTATGAAACAAAGAGATAGCACCAAACGACAATTTCATTAAGAGATTGTAGCAACATGGTGCCAGTTCCTACAGTACTGTAGGCATCTGAATTGAAACAGGAGGGATTCAGTGCCTGAAGATGATCTCCATACAGGAAGCTCAGTGGAAAAATCGCTCAGCAAAAACGCGGACAGCATACACTGGTTGGTGATGTCAGACAGAAAGTTAAGTACTACATAGATTGGGGAGATAGCTCATATTGCGAATAGTACAGTAGATCACATCATTACATACTACTTGGACATGGGAACAATTGGATTCCATCAGTTCAAAAGGCAGTGTGAAGGTAGGTATTTGTGGAAAATCAGACATTACTTTGGGTGAGACAATAGGCCATCACCTTATCCAGGAATCAAAGCACCAATCAACGGAATTGCAACACATGTATTTCCTTCTGCAGAGCAAGTGATGGTCCCTGCAATAGGGTGGCAGAACGGGCCCCCAGCCGGAAGGGCTCCCCGGCTCAAGACCTGAGAGGATCAGCCGCCCCTTGAAACGGCTTCCGCCCAGTGTCCGCCGGGTGCAGTAGTTGCGCCCCTTCCTAGATCCGCCACTGATGGAGGGCTGCATACAACCAATTTGGCATGGGCCTCAGCGGTATGGATCATGGAGGAAGGAAATATATGGAGCAGAAATGACGTTAAATCTGTGACTCCGCCTCTAAACTCTCGGCTGATACTGCGCATGCGCGGTGGCGGCAGCGGCCATATTGCGAATCCATACAAATGAAAATAGATAGATAGATAGATAGATATGTTCATTTTTATCCCATGTGAGAATAATCTCGGGGATGTGGAACATTACATACACTTAATAGTAATGTCAACATTACGATATAATTGATAATATTATTATATATTGACAAAAAGTTAGTTATAACCCATTAGTATAACCAATAGGTATCTCCTGTAATCTACAAATACAATCCCGAGTTAATTAATACTTATTATCTGGAACACTGTATACACTTGTTACCAGCATCTAACAACTAGTTAGTTTCCTACCAACCAGTTACCATGATAAGTTTCACTGTAATTTGTGACTAGATATTATATCATGTTAGTTGCTATTTATGTGGACCCGTACACACACCTATTAACTATATCAATTATATTACCAACAACTCATAAGCTGTCAATTACTTAAAAACCTGTTAGTATGATAATTTTTCACAGCAGTTTTTGAGTGCATGCTATCCCATGTTAGTTACTATATATGAGTGAAATTTAGTAAACAGTGTAATTACTTCATTTCTCAAAAGTTTCAACAGAAAGAAAAACCATATATCCTTTTAGTAATTGTGGACAACTTTGTCACCTTCATCTTCCATACACCATATATACTATTTTATCAGTCATTCTTAGTTACCAAATTCCAAGAAGAAAATTCTTTCACAGAGTAAAATGGGTTCTGAAGCAGAAACTTTTTCAGTTTGGAGTTAAAGTAGTTGGGTTTTTGTAGATAACATTTAATTTCTGTTGGTAAGACATTGAATAAGGAAGCTCCAGTAAATGTTAACCCTTTCTGTACAATTGACAGTGATTTGTAATCCTTGTGAATATTATATTTATTCCTAGTATTATGGCTATGTATGTCAGCATTAAGATTGAAGTGTTCAGGATTTTCCACTACAAATGATAGTACGGAGTATACATACTGTGCTGGCATTGTTAGTACACCTAGGTTTTTAAATAGATTTCTGCATGACGTCGCAAAATTCACATTGTGTTTAATGCTGTGTTTATTTCATTTTCTTATGTGTATAAGTGTTTTATAATGCCATATTGTGTTGCATAAAGGACAAAGAATTTATCTATTATTGTTAGTAATTTCATGAGAACCATGTTAGTGACAAAACGTGTATCGCGATGGAAACTATTTCCAGCTATTCCCAATTAAGCTTACGATGTATGGTAACAAGATAACTATTTTTATCCTGGTCTAGGCCGCATTTCAACCTAACCACAAGAGGTAGTAATAAAACTGAAATACCCATTCTGCATGTCCACCATGTAATTCATTGTGGCTTTGCCACAATTAATTTTTGGTCCAGGCCGCGTCCCAACCCAATCCCCTCAATTTGGGGACAGTATATCCCACAGACTAAGCAAGATATCGAAAAAATTTATTCTTTATTTTCGATTTTTTTTCGTCGTGTTACATAAGAATCCATCATCAAATTTGACTTTTGCGAAATTTTTCTTCTGCATTTCAACTAAAGCCACCTCACTTTTGATACAGTATATCTCGAGAACTAGGCGAGATATCGAAAATTTTTATTCTTTATTTTTTATTTGTCTCTTTTTAAATAAGAATCCATCATCAAATTTGACTTTGACCAATTTTTTCTTCTGAATTTCAACCAAAAACATCTCACATTTGAGACGGAATATCTCGTGAACTAAGCAGGATATCAAAAAAATTTATTATTTATTTTTTATTTGCCTCATTGAGTTACATAATAATCCATCAGCAGATTGCGGCATTACGTTTATCCTAGAGTCCCCTTGAGGTTTTTGTACATATACCCCGTGTTTGTATGGATGTGGCCTAGCCCCCCCCCCCTCCCCCCACATCGCCACCACCCGACGTCAATTCAATGCGTGGTGAAGGTCTCTTGCGTCGTTTCCATATATTTCTTTCCTCCATGGTATGGTTACGCCATTGGGTGTCTGTATTCCGGCATTATGGTGGCTGCTATAATACATATATGTGTATTCCAACTGGTAACCCAACATTTGTATTCACTCCATTCGACGTCCTCAGACTTCGACCATGTAATAATTTTTTAGTCTGAACAGCGCCAGCGGAGCCTGTATTTGGGGTTATAGCGAACGTCGGCGTATGAAACAGGTTTAGGCGCGAACTGGACAATACAGGCTCACGTAAGATCTGGAACAGAAATGCTCGTTATTTCAAATACGTGTATTTAAAATCCAAATACACAATTCAAAATACCTATTTTCATTTTGTATTTAAATTACCCTGATATTAAAAGTATTGTGTACTTTATGTGAAATACTTTTTGAAATGTGTTTTCTATCTCTAATGAATATTAATTTATTAACACATTCAAACTGTTGTCAACTTTACCAAACAAAAGCCAACCGCCGCCAACTTGTATGTTATAACTGTTCTGTTTGTCGTTTTTATGCCAGTTATGTTCACATTAGCTGACAGTGCTTCGTTCAGTTCCTTTAATATTAGTTTTCAGTATTCCGGATTACGCACTTTGTGTGACGCAACTCTTTTGACCTGTCTTGACTGTGTGACAGTATTAGAAGCTCCAGCTTCGGCAAACAAAGCTGTCTAATCAAGCCAATACAGACTGGAATACAAAAGAACTGGCAGAATTGAAAGCTAAATAACTGATCGCTTGTACGAGTTACGATGAGCTTAGTCAGTCAAGCATTCGTAAACAAAGAAACTAAGATTTTCGCATTTCGATGTCGAAAAGTCTGACGAACCTATTATGCTCTCTTCAACCGCCGTTAAGTGTACATTAAAGAATGATTTTGATAAACCTATTTTTCTCGGATAAATTGCAATCTAACTGACGCATCGGGAATCAGACTTTGCTACTTTGATTTGCGCACAGTTTCCCTATTTTTTATGACTGGGAGAAGCTTGTGCTAAATGGCACGATAGAATGTAACCTTTCCTACCCACATCTCTAATAATTCTTATTAATTTCTACCGATCGAACTTCTTTTCTGGAGATTGATTGCATTCTTTGGAAGGTGTTTACTTATTGACCGCAAGGTTAAGAGGCAGGGACAATTACAATTGAATAATAATTGGGTAGTTTAATCACACAAAATTCAAATCGTATTGCGTTCTCTACTTAAACAAATTTGATACAGAGATCAGCACTAGAAACTGTAAAACTGTGGCACGATTGCATTTAAAAAATCTACAGGACTCTTCTAGAAAAAGGCAGTTCTAAATATTAACCATTTATCTTAGCATAGTGATAATACGTAAGCTAAGCAGTTACATAAGTTCATATGAAACTTTCAAACCAACAGTTCCAAATATAAACAATTTATCTTGACATAATTATTTTCCTTGACATAGTTACACACAGCGAGAGTGAGCATAGTGTAAGGAAACGAAGTTTCCTCACTTTAATTATATATTTATATTTTTTTAAATATGATCTGTGCCTGTTATACAGTTTCTTATTTGATAAGAGTGATTAGCATCTCTGACGTGGCTGGTGGGAAGACGGAGCATCGGTGGTTGTTTGGTTGCCAGGCAGTTATTATTGTAGAGAAATGAAGGATTCTGCTGTGAGAGAACATTAGTATTTATTTGTTTAATGTATTCAGAATGGTTATGGAAAAATAAACATAGTTACTGAATATATCATTTATTAAAAATAACAAGAAATCTTATAATAGGCAGAGACAATGGACTTACATCTTTATGCAGGCAGTAACAGCTATTGATCAAACTGAAAGCCCTATTGTGGGTTTGGAGGGTGTTAAATACCATTCCGGTAACGGTATCTTAGAACGTGTTGTGTCTTTCTCAAGTTCGTGAATTTATGTTGTCGTTTCGAACTTCCCAACCTTACGGAAGGATTCCACACATAATAAACCTCCCACAAACTGACTTTTGCTTCCTGAAAATTGGATTAGCGGGAATGTATGTAAGATATGGGAACTGGGAAAATGGTGGAGTGGAAAGGCGTGGGCCCGCTGTCAGTCCGCAGCAGAGATAATCCTGAATTGGGTTAAGAGCCCGATGAATGAACGTCTATGATCGAAAAAATTAGGATTCCGGACAGGTAATTCGTCTGTATTAACATTCTCAGTATCATCAGGTCGTATAGTTTCAAGTGTCTTTATATTTGATGCACATAAAATTTTGGAAAACTTTCCAGCTTCATCAAACGAAGCCAAATATCGAAAGCTATTAAGACCATTTAGGTGATGTGCAATGTTATACGACGTCTATATATTCCAAATTAAACACAAAGATTAGATGTCAGAGTACAATGTGGAAACAGCAGTAAGACAGATATGTCTGCTTTCAGATACTCTGATCTTGATGTTACTCGGCGTTATCATCAATAGATCATCACCGAGCGTGGTGTTGTAACGGTTAGCGTTCTGGCCTCGCATTCGGGAGGACGGCGGTTCGAATCCCCGTCCGGACATCCAGATTTGGGTTTTCCATGGTTTCCCCAAATCACTCCAGGTGAATGCCGGGATGCTTCCTTCAAAAGGCCATGGCCGAATTCCTTCCCATTCCTTGCCCCCATCCTTTCCCGTCTCTAAAGACCACGTTGTTAAAAAGGGACGTTAAACTGTTAAAAAAAAAAAAAAAAAAATCAATAGATCAACGCGCTACAATCAAGGCGTCCAATGGGACCACTCACCTGAATTTTCATTTAATTCAATTGCGACGAAGTGTATGCTAAATTTCCTACACACCAACATTTCATCACCTTTTCTCGAAGAAATTGATTCGTAGATGTGTTTTCTCGCCCAAACTTTCCTAGACAAATCAGCGAAACTGGAATTAAATGCTTAAAAGCAGTTTTCGCTATGCGGGGAAGACATAGAAGAGGTAGATTCATTCTACAACGGCACACAACACATTTCTTAGACAAAATGTCAGTCGTTGAAAGGCGTAAGATAAATCAAAATACATCTTCACGCAGCTGAAACGTATCTGGTGATCTAAACAAGTTTGGCGCAATACTAAGCTCTGGGCATTTAACAGCAATATCAAGTCATTGCTTCTGTTTGAGTGCGAATCATGGTATGTGACTAAAATGAACTCAGGTCTTGAAAAGACGCTCGGGAAATATATTAATAGTGTAGTAACCAGACATGATAACCAATTCAAAACTTTGGAAAAAAAGTCCCCAAAAATACCTACTGAGGTATAGATGAAGAAGAGGAAGTGGAATCGGATTGGTGATATCAGAGCCAACTGAAAAGAAGAGTTGAAATGGTACCCGCCAAGCCGGAGGAAGCAAAGCTGACCGCGAATAACTTGGAGAAGATCTGTAAGCCAGAAATTGGAGGCATGAACAAGTCAATGACGACAGGCAGCTTTGACTTTCTCTGTACAGCATTATTGTGGGAACAAAGTCGACAGCAGAAGCAAGGTCTCGTGGTAGTACTGCATTGGGACATGAGAGATAGATTGTTCACCCAAAATTTTACTGAAAAATTACTCGAACACGTAATTCTATGTACTCACTGTTCCATCGGACGCGGTGAAACGAGATGTTCAATGCGGTTGCGATTGTGGCGCCGCCCAGGAGTCTGTCCCGGAAACCATACGGCCGCAGCTGCAACTCCCCAAGGCGACGCGTGGAGGCGCTGCCATTCAGCACCAACCGTGAACAATCTGTGGAATAAACATTTTAAGCGTTTATTATTTATGAATAACTAGTTGACACGACAAACGATGTCCTGTCCAATTACAATAAAATTGTTTGTGATCGTTTTGTAAATTCGTTACAAGCTGTTGAAAATGTGTAAACAAAATAAAAATGAGAAAAATACTTGGTTCTGAGTGATCATAGTATTTATTAACGATTGTGTCCATGATTATTCATTTTGAGGAGGAGTACTTTCAGAAGAATGCCAATAGGAAATTTTACATGCGAGATGAATTCTGTCGGCAGTACGCCGGTGAAACGTTGGAAATGTGTGATGTGCCTGGAATGTGATCGACTTAGTTCCAAAATTCAAGTCACAATTAGATTAACTTAGTAATTCACGTTAACCAAATGATTTATTTTCTTCCATTAAATTTGAAAGGGTCTAGCGGAATAAAACAGTGAAAAGTGCCCCTTGCCCATCCCGTTCATGGGGCATACCAGTTCATAGATCTTGGTTAGCATAGCCTTCGGGCCGATTTTTATTTCAATGCCGCCACTCTAGGGGGCGCTACGGGGGTGAATGTGCCATTGGGGCCTAAATTCATAACGCGTGAAATCAATGCGGGAAAATTCTAAAAAAAAAATCAGAGACATACATCGTTGTCGGAGTTGAGACGACGTCCAAAAGTATTATTTAAGAAACAAGCTATGCGGCATAGCACTTAAACATTAGGTAAAAGCTTATTATCAACCCTGTTGTGGAGAATTTGACACTTTTGTCCAATGATACCATGCTCATCTTCGACAAACCAACGAATATTGGTAACTAACGGGACACATTAGCATCGGCGGTTGTCAATTGCGTGCGTTTACCTTTTAGTGCAGGCGTTAGCACAACAAATCCTTTGTTACCGGCACCTATTGCTTCTCGCACCTGGAAAGGAATAAAGTTTAAAAATATTCATTTTTTATTGTATTGTGAATAAAAGGTACTTAGTATTAGGGGTGTCCACTTACAAAGTACATCGATGTTTTTATTCGATGTAAAACATCGGAACCCTACATCGACGTTTCTCGATGCATCGCTTAAAAACATTGATGTTTTTTCAACATCGAATACTTTTACGTTTTTCTTACCTCAACAATAAGAAACCAAAAATATTCGTCGGCAAATGTCGTTTCATTTATTTCTTATCTGTTCCTTTAAAATCGCCAATAGAAAATGTGTCACCATTTCCAGTTGAACTCAGATAGTTCGTTGTCTTTCCTTTCGTCCGTGTGAACACAGAGTAACACTACACCAGCAGCGTAGTGCTGTAGCTGCAATGATGTATTCAATTTTATGCCTTTTTTCTTCATGGCTTTACGCCTTGTCGACGTCGAGGTCATTAGGGGCGGGAAAAGACTGGGGCAAGGAACGGGAAGGAATTCGGCCAAGGCCTTTAGAAGGAAGCATCCCGGCATTCAGCTCGAGTGGTTTAGGAAAACCAGGGAAAACCAAAATCTGGATGCCCGGACGGGGATTCGAACCCACATCCTCCCGAATGCTAGGCCAGAGCGTTAACGTTCACCCAACATTAAAAAATTAATTTTGTGATACTGTGTGTTGCTTAAGTAGTGTTGTATGAGTGAGGTATAGCTTTCTGAGTGAGACAGAAACTAAAGATTAACAGAAATATTTTATTACGATACCAGACCATTACAATAAAAACCAGTAGTAGTGAACCTATGAAATTGATTCACTCATACGGACAGGATAGCCAACCGCAAGAAAAATTCATCTTCACCGTTGTTACGTCCTGCCAGTTGCTCACAGGTGTCAACTGTTAATGACAGTTACTTCAACTTGAAATAATTTAATTTAATCTCGAATAAACTTAGTAATCTTAATATTTATTTATATTATTTTTTTCATTATTAGTCAGAGATCATTTTTTAATGATTCGACGTTTCTCATCATCATTATAGTTGGGGACCATCTCCAGTTTCCCGGGTGTGGTTTACGAGCCTTGGTTGTTATAGACGATTGTTTTCCACCTTTTCCTGTCCAGAAAGGTTTCTCTGTCTGTGATGTACTCCCAATTCCAGCCTCTTCTCTCTACGTCCTCCTTCAGTTGGTCTGTCCATCTTCTTCTTGGTCTTCCCACTGGTCTTTTGCCCACTATCCTTTTTTCCAAATAAGTTTTTGGCAGTCTTGTACTAGTCTTTCTCTTCACATGCCCAAACCACCGAAGTCTTGATGACCTAAGTCTCTCTTCCATGGTTTGATCTAATTTCATCATTCTTTATGCGGTCAAGTCTAGTTTTCTGGAGGGCCGTTCTAAGAAACTTCATTTCACATGCTTGGATCTTGCTAAGGTCCCTTGATGTTAGTGTGCATGTTTCCAAAGCATATGTGAGAATAGGAATGAGATATGATTTGTACAATACAATTTTTGTTCTTCTGGGAACCTTCATGTCCCATAGTAAGCCCCGCACGGCACTGTAGAAGTTGGCTCCTTTGGTTACTCTGCTCATTATTTCTAACTCATTTCTACCATTATTGGCAATTATGCTCCCCAGGTAGCTGAATTGGTCAACAACTTCAACTTCGTGGTCTTTTAATTTTATATGACAGTCTGTATTCTTTCGGCTTATTTTTAGTGCTACAGTTTTTTTTTTATTATTATTCAATTTCATTCCATATTCTTCAAACTTATCATTCCACATCTCCAGTTTGTTTTGTATTCCTTCTTCTGTTTCATCCCATACTGCTACATCATCTGCAAACACCAGTGCCTGTAGATCTCTATTGAATGTTCTTTTTAA